>JAIFOV010000588.1:0-81841 GCA_020654155.1 Novius pumilus
AAACTGGCATCGGAGCTTCTTTTTGGATCTGCGTTAGTCAATGCGTTCGTCGTGTATAGGGAAGTCACACAGAAAAAATTTCCATCACCGAATTCAAAAAGAGACAGCACTGAAACTACTGAAGAAACTTACAGAAAATGAAGGCACCTCCACCCCAATGCCCTCGGAAGGAAAGAAAATAGGTGTGTTGTTTGCTATGCGAATATGAAGAAGAAATATGGAAGACAAGAAGCGCAAAATAAATGCCCACGGTCAAAATATCAATGTGACATTTGTAAAAAAATTTTTGTGTTACTTGCTTTTTTCAACAGCACAAAGCTGTCAAAAATGTTTAAATTTTTGTTCTTTTTTTGAAATTAATAAATATTCACTCATATTTGAATTCTTTCATCCATTTTATTCAGATAATTCTGCTGGTAACATAATCGCTAGATATTTCCTCATGATAGGATATTTTCAACAATTTATTGAAATATCTTACTAAATACACGATAGGGAACCGTTCAGCTTAGAGAGTTGTGTTCTCCGGACCGCCATTTCTGAATAATCATATGAACTACATAGCGGCGAGGCGTTGCATAGATCTCACACTGTCCGACGTTTGAGAAAGGTTTGAGGCATCAGGGTGATCGTACGCGGTCCAAACTCAATGATCGAGTGAGGCATCACGTTGATGCCACTCGGGGCTCAACGTGTTAAAGACAAAACAGAGGAATACACTTTCAACGAAAAGTATTATCGGTCTCCTTCACACAAAAGACTTCGTCAATTCAAAAGGAAACAACTGCTATACGGTTGACTTCTCGACAGACATTTTAAATCTACACAACAAAAGTATGTATAAAACAGAAAAAGATGATGGTCTTACAGATTCGGAAAGTGAAATGTAAACACATGCTTCTCGTAATTTGGAAATTTTTTTACACTGTATTATTTTGAATTTTTGTCTAATTTTTTTTTTATTTTTTCAATTTTTTCATAATAAGAATCTAAGAATGTCAGATATTTATTTGTTTACTGTAAATCTTAAGACTTTATAATTAAATTTTATATATTCTGACATTTTCGATTTTTTTTCATCATTATGATATTTTTATGTGAATAACTACTCTTTATGACTTCATAAATTCAAAAGTTTTATCGTGGAGAGTATAAAGGAATACCATTATTTGAAAAATGTTCAAAAATCGATCTACTGATTGTTGTAGCGTCATGTAGTGCAATCTACTGATTTTCGCTGAACTACCTACTGATCTCACTAAAATTCATCCGGCAGCGCTGCCGGTCAGCCAAGTTCACGTTGGTATGTTAGTACCAGAGTTGAAAAGGCCGAAACTGTTTCTATCCACCCCATTTTACGGTAACGATCTTTAAGGATTACCAAAAATTTGTATTATATTCCAAAAAAAAAGATTCGAGAAAACAACGGTTCAAATCACTTACCTTCCCAGTTCGGATATACTTCCGTATATGGACTGCTGAATTTCGGCCTGAGCTGTTTATGGCTGTTAGAACACTATCAAAGGAGTTTACCTGTGAAATTCTAATTGTCGGAGTTCAATATTTCGCGAGATATTAATATTTAAAGTTTGCATTAAAACACATATAAAACAGACGGTATCCATGTCGGCGCATGCGTAAACTCGCATATTCAGGCTAGCGATGTGGTATTGCGCATGGCGAAAGGAAACCAGGTGTGTGCACAAATTTTCTCAAAATCGTCCTAATTCGCGCAGTACGAAGATGACGTCACTGGATGCGGTGTTATCACAACTTACGATTCGTTGTGTTATCCAATGATTTTCATTTGTAAACCGCATAGACAAATCATAGCCGCTTTCGATTTGGTTCAATCCGATACATTACAATCCGACAACGCTGTAGAAATCCCATTTGGCGCTCAGTCATTTGATCTGCTTGAAAAAGCGTTGTTCGTTTCAACGTAATGCATTTCAAAATTCCCGCGTAAATTTGCTAAACGTGTGACGTCAGTTTCGTACGATGTACGACAAAGAACAACCGAATTGTGAGATGGAGAAATGCGCATGCACACACCTGGTTTCCTTTCGTCATGGTATTGCGGGTTGCCCATCCTTGACGTCTATTCCATTCGTCTGAATACGCATGCGCCGACATGGATACCGTCTGTTTTATCTGTGTTTTAATGCAAACTTTGAATATTAATATCTCGCGAAATATTGAACTCCGACAATTAGAATTTCACAGGTGAACTCCTTTGATAGTGTTCTAACAGCCATAAACAGCTCAGGCCGAAATTCAGCAGTCCATATACGGAAGTACACCCCCCAGTTCTTGATTAAGGGTCGTGACGAGTCGATGGCAAGAAATTTTCAAGGCTTCTCCACGGCTTCCACAAGCACAAATCATTGTCTATTTAATGATGATGGAATGGAACATATACAAACACCACGACGCGAGCACATCGAATTCATTATTAGTTAGTTTCTTCATACATTTTCGTAGCACCCAACGAACATTCGACTTCATCTCTTCCTAACATTGAAATGAAGTGCACGTGTATACACTGTCGATAGCGTTTACCGGTCTTTCATATGTTCAGTGGGTCACATGACATGGTTAGTCATAGAATCGGCATTACCTTTTGTGCACGGTTCAACTACACAGAACATCTGATCAGTCTCTTGGTTTATAGAAAGAGGTGATCTTCGAACTTGTTTATTTCGCTTAGTATTCATCTGAGACAAAACATTTTCGGAATTCATCCGACAAATAGACACGTCTCAGAAATAAGGACACAAAGGTATCCTTGAGCGCCCTTATCACAAATGGTTCACTTCTCATAACAGGAATAGAATTTTTTTTGATACCATCTTCAAGTTTATGAGTAATTTTCGTTTTTTGAATGATCATTGAGGATAAAAATGTTTGCGATATGCTCCTAATGATTATCGGTTGAAAAATGTCACGGTACTGACCAAAACGTTGCGATATAAACAAAATTCTAAATTACACCTAGATACACCCTCAAAAAACTCCAACAATATGAACAGAATGGCCCAAGAAATAAACTAGTTAAATATCAATCCTATTATACTCTTAGACCTAAAATTGCGTTGTGGAGTTTCAACTATTGAAAAAAAAGGCTGTAAATTGTTCACGTTATATTTAGAACTAAATTCTTTTAAGCTTCTTCACTTGGGAATAAATGTAAGTCGTCGTTCTCAAGACTCAATTCTTGTGTAGCGCTGGTCATCAACATGGACATCGTTCCGTGGAGAGCTGCTAACTCGTTTCCTAAATGTGTTTCTTGTTCTAACAATCGAGACAAAATATTGAACAAATGTTTCAAGTCTGGCGACATGGAAAATAACAAATCTTCATATTCGTCAATGAAAATATTAACGGCGTCAATAATAATACTATTCAATCTGTAGTTAACAATGCTCCTAATAAAAAAGTGCATTAACTTCGATAAGAAATTTTCTTCCTTGCCTCAAATTGCTTTGCTGAACGGTTTTCTCTTGATTAACTCTTGTATAACAGCTACAGTTGTTTCTGGGTGCTTATTTGCAACATAATTTAGAAGCACAGATTCTAAAGCTTACACTTACGCAAACACTTGTTATGTTTACTTTCGGTTTCTAATTTCTTTTCCTCAACATATTCATCGAGGAAAACAGAACCAGCGTGTCCACTGAATTTGAATGAAGAAATTTTCTTTTTCTTGTCGGTTATTTTTTCTGACTTGTAATCTTCTTGTCGCCTATTAATTGAAAGCACACCATCTACTAAACCAGCGACTAACGTTTCATCATTCTTAGATATAGCAAGACTTGATACCCCATTTGGAAAGATGAAAGTGTGCATCATTCTAAAATTGCTCAAATCATAGACTTTCACATGACGATCCAGACTACCGGATAAAAGTTTCTTGTTATCAGACGCTAATCTTAGACACGTAACAGTTTTATGGTGCTCAGATATATTGCCCAGTAATTTCCCACCTGATAAAATATCCCATACTTTGATATAGTTACCTCCGGCAGAGAAAACTATACCACCAGAAGGCAAACATAATAAAGATTCAACAGGTGCTCCGTGGTCCATCGATATCGTTGCTTGATTTGTTCTCAAATCAAAGACCTTTATTTTATTATCATAAGCACCTGAGAAAACTATATCAGGCACAACTGGGCTCACTGCACCAGGTCTCACATAATCTTCATGGCCTGAGAATGATGTTATTTCCTTTTCGGTTGGGATATCCCAAGTTTTTAAACTTTTATCATCAGAAAAAGAAACTATTTGTGGTCTACCTGGTATAAAGAATGTTCGATGGCCTTTGAATAACCTTCAACAAACATTAGATAAAATAAATCTGGAGCATAATTCGTAATTACCTGAGTAGATTCCGCGATGTATCATCAAACAATTTGACGTGGGTCTCTTCTCCACCAGAACATATCTGCCATCTGCTCTGAATGTGGCACCGTAAGCACTTTCTTTGAATTTCGATAGGTTCTTAACAACTAATTTAGTAGCAGGATTGTATATTTGTACACGAACTGAACAGGTAACAGCAAAATAGTGAAGATCGGTGTTACAGAAATCCACATAGTCGATGGGTCCGAATTCTTTTACTATCACAGATTCCTAAAAAAAAACGTGCGTTAATGATGAAATTTAGAAGACGTTTTTACTTACCCCTTGCTTTTTCCAGTATAGGGTGTCTTCTGTGACGACATACTCATCTTTTCGGAAGATTCTTGTATTAAGTTTTTTAAAATTAGACATTGTTCACTGTAGATGCTACAATAAACGAAAAACAACCAGCTTAAATATTTTGGAGGTTAGATACGAATACCACAGAAATAATAATCATTGAATACATGATAATTACTATTTGTGTAACTGGCGTGTCAAGTAACCCGTAATACACATTAAGGCTAAAAGGGATATTGCGTTTTTCGAATATTTTGATACCATGGAGGCCGGAATCCAAAAACAACCCCAGAAACTTAGTACTCCTCAAAAGACTCATTTCATCAACCCTTCTTGTTAAAAAAGTAATTTAACGGTTTTTTGTTCATTGGCAACTAATTCATTTGAAGTGAACCACTCAAGAGCAACAAACTGGGGTATAGCACCCTCCTCCAAAACAGCAGCCAAGTCACAAGAAGTCACAGTGGCAGTTGTATCATCAGCAAAAAGCAGAGACTTATATTTCATCAACGAATCCGGAAAATCGTTTATAAAAATAAAAAATAATACGGGTCCCAATTTGGGAATTCCTATACCTGCTGGTGTTGCCCGTGGTAGTTTATCAGATCTCACTTTCAAAGTGGATGTTGGTTTGGACATGACAAATAGCACATTTGTACTTGAGAGCTATTCTATTACATATATAGGGTGATTTGGTTACATAAATAGGAAAGAAATCCACTTTAATAATTTTCAGGCACTTTTGGTCCGACATTGACGTCTCAGGTATTAGTATTTCGTTGCGACCCATACTTTGATGGTGACGAATTCCATTACTGGCCTTATGGAAAATTATATCGTGCATGGTCTTGTAGAAACCAATATAAGGACAATCTTGACTTCAATGTTTGCAATCATGTCTGATATGATAGGTAAAGCTCTGGTGGATGATGATTTACCCGAAATATTGTCAGTTTGAACTCTTATTAAAACATCTTCGATGTGCGTTCGATTCATTTCTTCCCTGGAAAAAGAAAATTACAGGAATTTCTAGTGAAACGTATTCCTGTTGTTACCAAAGTGATATATTAGTAGGAACAGGAAAGTTCTAGTGATAGCTACTTTCCGATTCCTGTAAAATCGAAAGATGTGCCCAGGGCAGGAAGAGCCGTGGTTATTACAGGAATTCAAAACTTTGAAGACAAAAGGAATGATTCTTATAATGAGAATGCTTTGAGGTATAGTTATAACAAGAATAAACTTTCTTAAGTACAGTAATAAAACTCTCATTGATACAAATCAATGAAATGTAAACGTGAATTTAATGTAAGGCAATACTTATTACAGGAGTAGGGATCAGGAAGTATTCCTGTACTTAACAATGGGATAACCAAAAAATAAAAATGCTTTTTCTGAGAAGCGTTAAACGACAAAACAACAATAAATACCATAATATTCGATTTATGTTAATGAATGATATTCGACTATTACTTTTTACAGGAATAGATTTCATTAAGTGCCGGAATTTATTTCAAAGATGGGTCATAACCATAAGCGTAGGACTTGATCAACATTCGAGCTTGAGTATCTCTCATTGATGAAACATTGGTCTTCGCGAGGAAATGGAGTATATTTACGCTTTGTGAATGAATTAATCGAAAATTTTCCCTTTTTTTGAGCCAATTTTCTCAGGACATAAACAGGTTTTTTTCCAATCATTACTTCTAATTAAATTTGAATTATTGTCTGCTATTCAATAATATAATGGCAAACAGGAGAGACCATCAATTAGATATAATTTTTTTGATTCAACTTTGAAGTAAGTATTCACAATCACAATTCAGTAATTTCAACGACTACTAATTAAGATGTATTTTCAAAAACACTCATCATTCCTAAGATACGACCGGTTAAAACTCCGTCCGTTCTTTAAAAGCAGAAATTCTTCAATGCATCCAAAAGACTTTGTTTTATCTCGCAATTATATTGTATTATTAATTTATGATTCAACTTAAATAGTGTCAGTGGAAAATTTAAAAATTGAGTAAAAAACAAACACATGGACTGGGGATAGATATTCTCTCAAAAGGGGATCAGATATTCTCTTTGTTTTTCACAAAAGGTTTATGTTTGATCGAGTAAAAACAAACACATTTTGTCAGTTTATTCAGTTTATTCGTAAAACTTTGTTTTATCACACAATTGTATTGTGTTGTTAATTTTTGATTAAACTTAAATAGTGTCAGTGGAAAAGATTGAAAATCGAGTAAAAAACAAACACATGTGGACTGGGGATAGATATTCTCTTTTCAAAAAGGTTTATGTTTGATTTTTGTCAGTTTATTCGTAAAAACTTTGTTTTATCACACAATTGTATTGTGTTGTTAATTTTTGATTAAACTTAAATAGTGTCAGTGGAAAAGATTAAAAATCGAGTAAAAAACAAACACATGTGGACTGGGGATAGATATTCTCTTTTCAAAAAGGTTTATGGTTGATTTTTGTTATTTTATTCGTAATTAACACATTTATAAAAACTCCAAGAGTGTTTTTCTGTATTGGATATTGATACTACGTGTCTCATTTTTCTGCGGATGAGATTTATAGAATATTACTATTTCTTATTAGTTATTACATTTCAAATGAAACAATGTCAAGTATTAATTGATAGTATATGGTTTTTACTTTACCTGGTTTATATAGACTATAAAATAAAAAATGGACGCAACTTCAAAATTTCACAATGATACCGAAAAAAGACTTCATCGAATCCTTACTTTATTCACTTAACACTAATTACTTTCAATATCAAGACCAATTTTACCAACAAATCGACGGAATTGCAATGGGTACTCCGATTTCGAGTGTAATAGCTCAAGTCGTTATGGAACATCTCGAAGAAAAAATTTTAAGTGAAGGTAATTTCACAATAACACTATACAAGAGATTCGTTGACGACTGTTTGTTAATAGCTGACCCAAAAGAAATAAATAAAATTGTAAATAGTTTTAATAATTATAATTCCAAATTACTATTCTCTTTAAAAGAAGAAAAAGATAACCAAATTAATTTCATGGACATGACAATAATTCGACAAAATAACAAACTTGAGACAAAATGGTTCAGAAAAAATACATCAACAGACAGATTTATAAATTTTCATTTTTCACATCATCAGTCATAAAAAATAAGCATAGCAAAAAATTTAGTAGACAGAGCAATAGCGCTTACATCTCCCAAATTCCGTACAGAAGTTCTTAGTAAAGTAATAATAATAATAAATAAAATTATCAAAGAACGAACTCATAAATTTTGCAATCAAACATCAACTAATTTTCCTGTCACACAAAAAAAATAAATTTCAATTCCTCACATGCCTGTACTAGCAGAAAAAATTTCAAAAATAATGAAACCATACAATATTCAGATTGCATACCATCCTCAAAATCAGATAAAACAAATTTATACAAAAGTCAAAAGCAAAATTCCTAAAGAAAAACGATCACATATCCTTATATGAATTGTAACAAATTATACATCGGACAAACTTCCCAACGACTTACAGACAGAATGAAAGCCCATAAATATTCGAAAACAGCCCATACCGCACTAAACAAGCATAAAAAATCATGAATTTGACTACAACAACGTCAGTATATTAGCAACAGAAAAAAACGTTAAATCTAGAGAAATTCTTGAAATGATACATATAAAAGAAAACGAAAGAGATGTTGTAAATGATAAAATCGACATAAAGGGACTAAGTACAATATACTCTTTTCTACTATAACGATACGTTCCACATAATTTCCAACATTTGAAAGAATATTAAACGTCATTGTACTTTCTGGTAAGATATTTTCAATATCAAATTCGTTTTCCATTTTCATATATAAATTATTTTATTTTAGATATTTGACAAAGATAGAATCTCTATCGAAACGTCCTTAATATTTTAAATTGTTTAAAATAAACCTGGATCACCAAAAAACTCGAAGATTCTTAAAGTTTTAATCGATAATAGCCATCTTTGACAAGTAGCTATTTGTAAGAAACTAAGTACCAGAAGTCCCAATATCAAGGAATCTTGGAAAATATTTCCAAGAAAAATGAATTGCTGTGACTTTAAAGTTGTTATTATAGTAACAGCAAATGGAAGTTGCTGGAACATTTGAATAATCAAATTATCGGCAAAGAATATTTTACTAAGAATTCCTGTAATACGAACTGTAATAATCTATGATTTTCCACTAATGATTACTGTAATAATCAATGGATCAAACAGTTATCAGCAATAAAAATTCTTTCGGGAGTTCCTGAAACAAGCAAAGGAATCTAAACGTTTCATGTAACTAGATATTCTTGCCGTGAGCAATGGAAAATATTGTATGTTTTTTATGAGCTCCTGGACAAGAGTAGTACAGGAATGATTCCGGTACTTAGTGTGAGATTTTATTCCTGCATTAGTGAAAGTTTTCTATTCTGTTTTGATTATTGGATTGAAACCTTTACTTTTTAGTTCGTTCATGTTAATGAAATCAGTTTGTATTTACTATAGGATCTTCCTTTTGTCGCTCTTTTTACTAGAAATTCCATTTATGAGTACTAAATTCTTGTTATGATCACAGCTAAATTCCTTTAAATGTTGTTATCTCATTTCACTGCTCACAATAAGTTGTCTGATTAAACGTATTTAAAAGTTCTTGTTTCCTTTTGCCCTGAAGGTGATGAGAAGGATTCTCAACGTTATTTCATAGCCCCCACTCATATTAAAAAAATATATTGTTATGAACAGAAACTCACGACGGCTTCATTAGCGTTAATGACCAGCGCTTTCGCGCTTCTACCATGTAATTGAGTTATAATCGACTAGCTTGATATTTCTGCTAATGATATCAGGAAAAAATCCTGAAATTTTTTGGACCCGGTCCAAAAATTCAAAAGTTTCAGTTTTACCTATGAATAAGGAAAGGTACATATCATTTACTCAACATAATGATAGAACTGAGATAAGATTTCGCTTTGTGGATTCATTTCGATTTCTATCAGAATCATTAGAACATTTAGCATCATATCTTCCATTACAATGCTTTCGAAATTTACGTCAAAACTTTTCTGAATTAGAAGCAAACAATTTCAAATTGCTCACTAGAAAAAGTGTTTTCCCATACGATTACTCCTACTCTCCATCCTATGTTTATTGCTGCTATAGGATTAGTTAATTTATGAATTCCCAACCATTAAGGGTTCCGACAAAGTGCACGGAATCCGTTTAGGGTCGGTACAAAAATGTACACGGGGAGGAGCAGGTAGTGGAAGTACGAGTTAACTGAACCTACAACAGTATTTCGTCATAGCAGTATTTATCAGTCTTAAACAGTTGAGTGTGGATTTTAATATGATTTTGGGAAGTCAGATAGGTGAAGAATTACAAAAGGGAGCTTGTTATAAAAATATATGCAATTAGATCTAGTCAAGAAAATAAAATGGTCGTGAGTCAACAGTAAGCGGTTTTGGTTTTTTTCGGGGGACCCGTTCCTACCGCATTCAACATGTTGGTCGATTCTTCCCACAAATTCTCCATCCAATTACAGTCGGCTTCAGATGGCTTCGTTTTACCATGAAACAATACTTTCTGTCGGCTTATAAAATCAGCCCCCAAGTTCAATTGTTCGTTGAAAACTGTTTTTTTTTATCACTTTTTTGCTAGCCATTTTTCAAATTTCTGTAGACACCTATTCTTCAAAGAAGTTTAAACAGAAATGAGAATAAAAGGAGCGATTTCAGGAGAGTTGTAGAATTACCAAAGTCCCCAACAAATGTTTCCATGAAACGCAAGAAAACGGCAAGTTGGTCCGAAAGGTTTTACCCAAAGTACCATTCTATTTGAATATACCGCCACATAGTTCAATAAGTACCAAATTCGCATCAAATTTACGCTGTTGCCGGATCTATTACGAGTGTCAAATCGAAACTGGTGTTTTCGATATACAACGTCCTCTACCTGGGTTACAGAATACAGGGCCGGATCTACAATCTTTAGCAGGGGGGGCAAAGTACTCATGTGCCGCCCCTCCTTAAAGAAAAAGCCGGGTTGATTCAGCGCGGGTAATTATACAGGCTGTTTCAATGAAAAAGGCCTATTTCATTCTATCACTATCCCCGAAATTGAATCAGATACGTTCAATAATGTTTGGAGGGGGACACATTTTGAAATACACTTGAGTCTGAGAAAAGCAACCCCTAACGAAGGGGGGCCTCAACCGCATGATTTTGAACAGGTAATAGGGGTCGAATGATACATCATTTTGAAGATCTTGTAAGTCTATTTTCAATAATATATATTTTGATTTCCTAGAATCAAAATTGTTTCAATAGAACGAATTTTCTTCATGGAGTACTCATTTTGAAATAGAGCGAAAAAATTCAAAGTCGTCCAATTCAAATGTTCGAACTATCCTCCATTCACTTTCATACAATAAAACACGCGATTCAGACATTCTGCGTTCTTTTTTCTTTTGCTGGAAAACCTTGTGAACCATATGATATTCCTATTGTTGAACTTCATCTGAATTTATTGAGGACAGCTTCGGTATCTTTTTCTTGCCAGGTGAGTATTAAATTTGGTCTTCAGCAATACTGCTTAAGAGAGTGAGAATGATTTGTTCAATTCAAAAACGAGTAGAACTAATCGAGTTATATTACTCGAATGAGAAAAATGCAAGAAATAATGCAGGAATTTTCAAGGATAATAATCCGGTGCATTCTGTTGCTTGTGGAAAAGTTTCGAGAAACTGGTTCAGTCCAGAGTAAAGAGCACCGACCAGAAATAAGGAGTTAACAATGAAGCTACTGAAATTGCTGTTCTGGGACAAGCTCTAATGCTAATCACTCAATCCCTGAGAAAAATATGTGCAGCTTCTGGAGTGAGCTAATCATCAGTTTCAAGGACTCTCCACAAATTCAAGTTTCATCTTTACAAAATACATTTTGTGCAGGAATTGAACGATGATGATCCAGATAGACGTCTTCAATTCTGTGAATAAATGACACATCGTCTGAATCTCAACCCACAACTTCTTAACAGCATTTGTTTCTCGGATGAGTGTACATTCTCGTTCAATGGTCATGTGAACCGTTACAATTTTCGGTACAGATATGACGTTAATCCCTATTTCATGAGGGAAGGACATTCTCAATGTCCAGAAAAACTGAATGTTTGGGCTGGAATTCTTGGAGATCATGTTATCGGTCCACTTCTTCTTCCGCAAATCTTGAATGGTAAAGTTTATCTGAACTTCAAAACTCAATCTACCCAAGAATTTTGGAAATAATCCAAAATGATGAGAATCTGATTGAAGAAGTATTCTTTAAACAAGATGGGGCACCCGTTCATTATTCAGCACCAGTTCGATTCTTCTTAAACGAATATGTTCCAGAGCGTTGACCACAGAGGTCCCATAGAATGACCTGCATGATCTCCGGATTTGACGACTCTTGATTTTTTCCTGTAGTGATACTTGAAATATGAAGTGTTTCAAACTGAGCTAAATAGCTTAAACGAGTTGCAGTAGAGAGGTATCGCAAAGTGTAATCAGTTGACACCAGAAGTCTTTCGAGATGTTCCCAGAATGATTGAATCGTGTTTGTTTTATTGTATGGAATTGAATGGAGAACAATTCGAACATTTGATTTGAATGGCTTTGAATTTCATTGCTCGATTTCGAGAAAAGAACATCATAAAGAAAATCCGTTTTATTCCAACATTTTCCATTTAAGGAAATCAACATTCACATTATTGAGAAGACAATTCTGAGATCTTCAAAATGATCTGTCACTCGATCCCCATTCACTCGAACCGCATTCAAAATCATGCGGTTGAGGCGCCCTCGTTAAGGGTTGCTTTTCACAGACTCAAGTGTATTTCAAAATGTGTCTCCTCCAAACAGTATTGAATTCCGGTGATAGTGATAGAATGAGAAATATCAAGGGTGGCTAATTTTCATTAAATCACACTGTATATATCTAACAATTGATTCATGGCAGATAATCACTTCTTAATGAAGCCAGAATTATAATAGTGAACATAATAAGTGATAATATTCTTCTTTCGCAAAAACATTTTGGGATTCGTATTAAAACATCGTCCTAGAATATAGGAAGCAATGTTCCTGTAAAACATACCATACATTCGCTTCATCGAAATGAAATCAATCGCTATGAGGACGTACCGACGCGAGGCTGTGTTAAATCAAAACATTTGACCAAAGCATGGAACAAAAATTCAAAGGAATATTATTCAACGGAATGAGTTGTCAATCATCATTAGCGAAGTGAAGAAAGAATCTATAATATTTATTCTGATGTCAGAGTTGTCAACTTAAACAACTGGTCCATTGCCGCCCCCTATATCTTAGCGGCCAGGGCAAATGCCCCCGCATGCCCCCCCATAGATCCGGCTCTGACAGAATACCATTTTTCGGACCGATCGAAGCCAGCGATTTCGATTCGACTTGGTAGAAGTTACAGAATAGGGCTGAATATAGCGGAAGAGTAGAAAAAGGGCACCGTCGCTGAGTGGACGTGCCACGCTTTGTGTTCTTTTTGTTCGAGTAAAGAAGAGAAGTTAACCGAGCGAAAATTTGATTTATTAAGACGATCCCCACAATATGATGACATATACAGACTCAGTTGTCAAAATGGTCTTTATTATCCAAAAGCTCCTCAAACTTTTTAAATTCTTCGGATGAAGATAACGGAAACTCTTGTTCGGGATACCGAGAAAAACAAGTTCTTGAGTCCGATGTGGTTTCCCTCCTTCCTTTTTTAACGATCAAAATGTCTACCATCATTGGCTTCAATAGGTGGTTTTGCTCAATAATCGTTTTGAAGTTCTTGTCTTTTATGAAAAGCGAATTAGTTTTATAACGTTCAGATTCAATCAGATTTCAGTTTATATTTATCTAAATACTTTCTATCCATAATACTACAAAAATTAACATTAGTCTCGTATAGGAAATTTCTACCCCATTAATCGCGCAACTGAGGTGCTTTGGGCAATCCCATCCAAATAATTATGCCAAAAAATGTTTCCAGCTCTTATTCGTTGGTATACGTCCAGGAACGCGACCGTGATTTTTGAGAAACGGGTTTGTCTTTTAGCTTCTGATTCGCATAAATATTCGTTTTCGAACATTATATCGAACAATTTCATCGGTGAGGAATAGTTTATAAAAGTCGTATAGATCTTTATCGTACATGGTAGAAACTTCTGTTCGCACACCAGTATTCTCGTTATTAAAAAAATATTGTTTCATTTTCGTTTTATCCACAGGTCCCTATGTTACCTCCGAATTATCATCATCGTTTTCATTTTCACTCAACTTCCGAGCTTATGGCGAAATTAGAAATCACAGACTCGATGGTTTCGTGAATTGAACGGTACTGAAATTTTTTTGCAATTGTATAGTTTTGTCTCAGACACACATCTCGCCGACTTACCTTATTGCTGCTATCTAAATGAAGACCGCTTGGTCCTGCCTCCATAGTATCAACATTTATAAAATTTCGATCTTTTTTTTTGGATTTCATTGTCAGATTCCGACGAATCACTTATCTCGGATGGACGATAATCATCTGAGGGATCACTTTGGGCAAAAAGATGATCTCCACCTTCGTCAGACAATATATCATCCAGTAATTTTTGCAATTGTTTTTCATTCTTCATAAGACTACGTATCGAACGTAACCCCAAACGCAAACTAATGAATTATCCGATGAATAAACAAGAATCGACAAGAATAATGAGGTATTATATTGATGCCACGCGGTCAGTATAATGAAAACCATTTTATGGACCGCGTGGTATTCAAGCTATGCCTCAATTTTTCCGTGAAAAAATGGTGACTTCCAGCAAGAAAATGTACAAAAATGTGAATGAAAGAGTGATTTGGTGATGAAATGAATCAATTATAATGAAAAAAATTTTGCGGTCCAAGGGGTTGAAAAATATCCTACCACGGCGGGGATGAATAAGTTAAGGGGAATCACAAACTGATCCCAGTTCTCATATACATAATTCATAATATATAATATAAATGACACATAAAACTTGAATTATGTTATGGTGAGGAAAGCTTCAAAATAATATAGTGAGAGTCGTTGATTTCCCAGAATATGAGAATATACATACAGTCTATCCAATATCGGTAGATTAATGTGCTTTTTCGCTAGATCGGTAGATTAAGACGAAAGTCGGTAGATCTACCGAAAAATCGGTAGAGGTGGTAACACTGGGATAGCCGCTCGTGTCGTTCCGTGACTCAGTGCGGCGCCGGCGATTCAGTCTAAGCGAATCAGTCGTGAGTTTAAGTCGTGTTCGTATTTCATATCGATTTGTTAGTGTCTGTGCGAAAAAATGTGTGGTGTCGTCTACATTCAAGGCATAGGCTGATGAGGTGAATATGACCTCTAAATATATATAGACAATTTTACAACAAACAAAAAAGGCCATTAAAAAGTTTTTGTAACATTCGAGTATTAGACGTTATGAAAGTCGTTCATATCGTAGGAAAGTAAATAACATCGGATTGTAAGAATGTAAGTTTGCTTAGAATTTCTTTGAAATTTATTGAAGATGATAATTATTTCAAAATCAGGAAACTGAACAATGAAACAAGGGTAGTAAAGTATTCAACAACGTACTGCAACGTTTGGTACTATCAATGCCAGATGTTGGAAGTACCCAAAACAGTTTGAATAGAGAGAAAGTAGCCGTGTAGGCATAAAAATTTACGACAAGTCCAATCGTGCCGCGGGCGTGTCTGAAGGGGCGAGATATTTCACTGAAAAGAGATTTGACGAAATACATTTTTCAAAGGGCGGAGGAAAATTCGACACAAAAGGATTATATTATTTAAGGCAGGTATTCTCGACGCAAAGATTGAAGGTTCTGTTAAATCCTTCAGGTATTTTCGACGCAAATAAAATTGAACAATAACATAGTTTTAAATATTTATTGCACTTAAAACCGAAAACATTTTTACACAGTATTGACAGATAAATGAGATACACATTTTATATAGTCTAAGCGGAACATTTGCCAGATTCGAATTCTTTACAAGTTTTTCTAAAGATAATAATTTGGCGTTAACCGTTTTGTCTTTTATTTTCATTGGCAAATGAATACTTTCAATTTTGACATAACAATCGACCTGAAATTCTTGAAGTTTTTCGATAAAAACATATATGGAAGGATGCGTAGAATAAAAGGATGAATTTAAACTAGAATGGAAAGATTCGCATGCATTTGTAGTATGAGTTATGGATGCACTCCCTAGTAGCATTTTCGGTTGGCATTACGTTGGCCCAACCGACAATCTTCGTTGGCCAACGGTAGCATTTGGCGGTTGGTTTTGCAGTTGGCCCAACGTTGTTGGGCCAACGAAGATTTTACAACCATTCCCCAACGGTTACTTTTACCAACCATCTCCCAACCGTTACTTTGCCCACCACTTGCCAACCGTTGTTTTTGGCAACCACTTGCCAACCCTTCTTTTCTCAATAATTTCAGGGATTGTATGAATAAAATTTTTTTTTTATATATTTATATGTGTATTTAAATAATACTGGAAACAATTTACATATTTGTAGCATTAAAAATAGATATTTTATAGAGAGCAAGATATAAAATATGATCTAAAGATTAAACACTAATTATAGAACATAGGTGATGATAGTAACACATGAAAATGAAATTATAACAAAATGGTTAATTATCAAAAAAGGTAATAGTAATACATGAAATGAAATAATCTAACAGAATGGTTATTTATCAAAATGGGCCCACTAACAAAATAGCAATTTAAAAAGTGTGTATATGTACAAATCTCAGTGAATTTTTTAAGTTGGGAGAATTTTAATGAACAATTCATACAGTGGAAAATATGGAATAAACTATCAATGATTCAATACCATTGACACAAATGGAATGCATACATTTACATTTTTTTCCCGAAAGTTTGGGAGCAATAAACATTTATATTTTAAATTCGATAAATGGACGATTTTTCCGCCTAAACCACTCACATTAAATATACCAATACGACTACTTTCGAAAGGTTTTTGATAGAAATCCGCTTTTTTTGAAAAATATTCACATTTTAACGAATAATCGGACTTGTTTGGGATATATTCAATTGATTTTATAATCACTATGTCATTATCTTTCGTATTAAAACAGGAATCTATACTCACTACAATTTGATTTTTCGTAATTATCTTAACAATTTTGTTCATCTTACATATTATTTTGTTGTGTTCTGAATATCCTTGTCTACTTTTGATTGTACTAAATTCTCCAAGTCTTTTAGTTACTTGTTCGAGAGGACGATGATGAGATCGCACTAGTCTTTTAATTTTTGTCATGAAATTCTCGAAAGGGAAAGCAGAAAAATTATCTAGATTGCCAAAACTAGCAACATCGCCTACTAAATGCAATAGATTATGGATGTTATAAACAAGCATTTCGTCAGTATATAAACATGAAATATTTTTTACAAAACAATGTAATAAATCGTGCGAGTACAGATCACTGCACAAAACGTAAATTGCGGAATGTAATAGTAAAAAATGGTGATATAATGAAATCGGTAAAATGTCAATTAAAACTATCGGACCCAAATATAAAAGAAATGTTCGAAATTCTGTTGCTTTCCAGTGTTTGAAAAGAGATATTTGCCGAGGCCTTCTAGAGAATTCTCTAGGAAAATTGCGATGACCAATTTCAATCAAACTTTCAGATATTCTATTGATGTTAAAGGAATTCAGTTTACATTTTTTTGGTCCTTTGAAAATCCAAACACCGATTAGTTTTTTCATTACACCTAGGCATACAAGATGCATATAGTCTAAAGGTACTTGACTTACTAGCCCCATATCAAGTTCGGCAACACAGGTTCTTGCAATTTGATGGTCTTCATATATGACATGCTTGAAATTTTCATCACTTCTAAGCGACATTTCCGAATTATATTGCCATGTTGCCCTACCAATATGTACACCTTCTTGAGTGCATTTTTCACAAGCATGTACAGAAGTGTGATACTTTACGCACTTTACGAAAGCTCTGGCAGGAGCATCGGCAATTATACTTTTTTCGATTTATCGTAAAGCCATTTTTTTCAAGTTCAAGACATTCATCAACAAAATTTTTCAGGAAAATGTTAACATCGTTTGGTTTGGAACTACCATAATAAATTGCTATTACAAATGGCTCTCGATTTTTACATTGATCCAAGATTCCCAAAATTGGCCAAAAAGACTTACTTGAACTACGATGAACTGGCAATCCATCTACATTTACGGTGAGGGTTAACAATGAATTGCTTTCAATTTGCAGTTCTCTGAGTTTCTTCAATATTAAAGGATAATTTCTATTTACTAATCCAAAGGCAGCTCTTTCAATTATATTTTTGAAAATCCTAAAATAAACGTATGAACCTCCATTGCACTTAATAATGGAAGTTGTTTTTGGGGTCCTTAACAACGTTCTCGGGTCTTTTGGCAAATTTTTTTGAAAATGTGGTTGGAGAATTTTTAATAGATCGTGTAGTGCAGTGTGGCTGATGTTATGCTTATGACTCCATGAAATTAAATGAGATGATATCGTTTCGTTTTGCCCGGTTGACATGGAAATCTCATCATCATCCTCATGAACATGTAAACTATTGATTTCTTTGGGCATTGGCGGATTACTATCAGAAGATTTCAAATCAATAGTAGTATTGGCATACCTATTGGAAGCGCTTCCGTTTTCTGTTGAATGATTCGGTAAATGTAATGCATTCCATAAACCTTCCCTAATTTGAAGATTGCTTATGGCGCGCTGTCGTTGAATCGTTCGTTTAGATAAACCAATATAGCCCTTAGTTTTATGTAGCCGCTGATACTTGTCGCCGCTGTTCCCTGCCTCCATTTCGATCCTTGGCGAAACGGAACCACTTACAGATACAGTCTGTTATTTCGAAGTCGGTGGTGTTCGTAGATGAGGGGTTTTTTCGAACAGCGCCTGCAACGATATACCACTGTTCAAAAATGATAAAGAAAAAAGGTTCAATGTTTTACATTATTCACCAAATTTAAATTAACAATAAGAAAATCGAAAAAATGGCAAGTTTTCTTATACAAAAATCCTGAAGTTCAGTTCATTCCATTTTTTGATGTGAGAGAAACATGAAAATTTGCATTTCAGAAGGACAAACAAGCTTCGGTCAGTGTTGGTGTCATTTGATGAAGACATTGAGTACAACATGTTTCTAGTACTTGCTTCATTTTGTTGAATGGGTATTACGAAAAATAGTAATTCATGAATCTCAAGATTTCTTATGTTTGTTGAACTCACCTTTGATAACATCGACCAGGTGCAGATCCTTTAATGCCCTTTTACTGTTCTTCCCAGTCCAGTTGAACGATACAGCCAGCAAATTGTCGAAAATTTTCTCCAGTATTCGACGAACAATAATGGTTGTCTTATTTCCACCAATACAGTTCAGATAAGTTGTCTGTGAAAAATCACTTACTTAAAAAAATTAATATTAAATGAATGAAGTCTTACCAACGCCTCGACATTTTCCCCACTTTCTAAATATTTTTCAATAATAGCAACCTCTTCCATAGACTTGAGAGGCAATGATATATTTTCTGGCAAACCTACCAAGGTGGTTGAGGTTATATCCAATCTGGATATGATGGCATTCTGCGTCTCCTTAATCTCCCTAATGAATGTTTTTATTTCGCTCAGATGTTGTACAATCTTATCTACAAAAAATTTACACTTTGTAAAGTTTTAGCACTTTGATCAGAAATGCAAACCTAAAACGGCAGTAAAGTTAATTCCTGTGGAAACGGATTCAAAATTTGCAGCGGAAGTAACGCTTGGTGTATTAAAAGACCGCGGCGTGGTCGATGTGGTCTGCAAGTCGGATGGAGGACCTTCGTACGACAAATCAAATTCCCGGCAAGAAAGTCCGTCCAGGGATAATGATGCTGATTCTAAAAAACATCAGAAATAATTTAGTAACGGGATCCATACTTTGCAACATTTCATTGCGTCAAATTCCAATACCTTCAGCAGGACTTGCTTTTGGTGGAACAGGATAATTCGAAATAACAGAATCTTCCACGTCAATATCAGATTCAATATCACTCTCATACAAAAGTCGTCGCTTCTTTCTCCTCCTTTTCTGCTGCTCTGTATCCGTTAATAGTTCGGAATTGCTCTCCGCCGCTCTGCACTTCTGCCTTGCTTTAATTAAGTCATCTGAAAAATATTGAATACCTTAATATTTCTATAATTATATAATAATACAGGGTGGAGACTAACTGGAATCAATTCCAGAAACATATCAATCTTTTATTGTATTTACCTACATTTTGTGAGCAATATCAAAAATTTTGTTTGTTTTTTTAATGTAATTGTACCTCGCCTTCCGATCCAGATAATTGGCTTCTCGAAATAGGCGAACAACTTCGCGTTGAATTCGCGCTCGATCACCATATTCAATCATCATCAAAATTTTGATTTTCAACAATTCAGTAGAATGAGGCATTTTCACCAATTTGCAACAACTTCTTCGAACTCTGGGTACGAAATACAAACTAAATTTCTTTGTGCGGCTGTGTAAACACATATCAGTTGTGGCAAAAAATTGCTTGAAATTTTTTGCGGGGACATCTGTAAAGTGAGGTTCACATTCCAAAATAAAGGAACGCCCATGTTGAGCGATTATTTGTAGGAAATAAATTAAATATTAGAATTACGTTTTGATTTTATGCAACCCACAAACGCAACAAAATCTTGAGTTTGATCAGAACGCTGAATTCCATTTTTTATTGGCTTTCGAATGAGGTATCACAATCCATAGAGCTGCATTTGAAGAAAACATATTGAGGGTGCTTACAGCTTTTTTTATATTGCTTACAAAAGTAGCTAATACATTGAAATGTTGACGTGTTTCACGAATTTTTGAAAAAATCATTCACCTTTTTGTTGGAAGTGACTAGAAATCGCTCTCTAAGGTATATAAAAGTTAAACCATGCTCACATACCAGAAGGAATATAGAAATAAAATACGTTTCAACCCTTCTTTTGAGAATTTAAAAAATATTTAATTATGTATAACGTACTTTTGACTGTGGTTTCAATGATTTCTAGAAGTTGCGCTCATTTTTTTTCCATATCTATCTCCTTCGATGGAAATTCAACTACACTTTGGAGAATACATCTGCAAATTTTATTTACTAAGCAATTTTACCTCAAAAATAAGCTTCGACTTGTAATTGTAATCGTCAAAATAAAATTTCGAACATACATTTTTTTTTAAAGTGAAAAAAAGTGAGAGGATACAAATTCAAATAAACACAAAATAATATATTATCTTTGGTGATATTGAATTTGTTGAATTCATATTGAACGTCATATTTGAATTTTTCCATTTGTTCGATTACTAGTTACTATTAACATAAATTATGCGCGTCGAGAATCAAATAGGTAGTTTAATATAGCAGGAGTAATTCCATTATAATAAGTACATTCGTATCTTCTTTTTATTTCTTTTTATAATGAAAATAATGATAGAAAACTTACCCGTTTCATAAAATATTCTTTTCACTACATGCAACTCCCACTTCACTTCATCAGGGACTGATTGTTCGGCTGTTAAAATTTTATTAAAACTTGCATTGGTTTTTGTGGGGGGCCAAAAACATTCTCGTTTTCTTGGCGTTAACCACTCTTCACGAATAACGCTTCCACCTTCATCATTCGAACAAGATGAACTGCCAAATTCAATAACTTTGAACATTATGTTACTCACGTATAATCAATACAAAAAGAAGAAATGAATCCCGCTCGTGAAGACCAATGGACAACTGAACACTGAACGCGAACCAAACGAATGAGATGTGGTGTGAAAAATTGGTTCATTGAAGACCCGCGTTGGGTGTTGTCCCGTCGAATGTTTCTTTACAATAAGGCCAACCGCACACGGAGGTGATTTCGATGAACCAAATTTCGTTGATTCGGTAGCACACATGCATGTTTTTGGTCTATAACTTATGTTAATCACCTAACCTCCGTCCGAGGTATTACCGCAGGCCCGGCGTTATAATTAACGCGCTGTAAACGGAATCCGAAATTTCAGTTCCAAACTCGTAGACGATGGCCGCGGCGTTGATTATCCCCTGAAACCGGTACTTGTGACACGAGAGGCATCAGGCAAAAAGAGTGAGACCACATATTTATCGAGGGTTTGTTCGTTGACAGATATGGGTCCCTTTCAAACGACGAAATGAAGCAAATTTCTTGTCCCTTGTACGAGGAAATTTCTTCGTTCGTTCCTGCTCGGAAACGAAATGGGTGATATATGGGCCACGTGAACATTGAATAGGAACAAGGAACTTCAATAATTCCCTTCAAAGTCTATTTCGATTCTTTGTTAATCATAAATGGTCCGAATTAATTATTTATTGATATATGGCGTAAACACTTGAAATTATTCAGATGCACTTTTTTCACAAAAGCACGTAACCTGTTGTGCTTACTTCGTTAAAAGGAATAAATGGGGCATTTAATTTTTTCTACTATCTATATCTTCCAGCAGGCGTATGCTTTTATATTTTAGTATTACCTAAACAATTTTCTTGTCAATTGACTTTCAAAAATGTATAAGAAAATGCAGAATATTCATTCCGATCGTATTAAAATTTTCAAAAACTGCACCAAATTATAAAGTAATTATCAGCAATCATATTACCTAATATGAATTGTTTTGAAGCTTCGTACAAATGTGATATAATAACTATTCGTTTGATCGAGTTCTGCGTAGCAACATGTTCTTTTAATTAATGGGGTGAAGATTTATACAGATATATTCAAATAACTATGATTGCATTTTCGAAATATTCGGTCTTTATCAGATGAAGAAAATGTGAATGAATTTCCGTAAAAGAGCAATATCTTTCTTAAATTGAACATGGATTTACATCAAACAGCAGCCTCAACCATTTCAATTTTGAAAATATTCACTCTATTTTGTGAAAATTATAAAAACCCGTTGTCTTTGTCATTAATATAATAATATAACTATGAACCATATAAACATAAAAATAAAATAACGTACGATTTTAACTGTAAAACGGATTTCTATTAGTGTATTGGATAATATGCTTCATTCATATTTAAAAATTCAGCAAGTATGATTGAACCGATAATTTTCAGTAGCTGTGACAAAAACGCGGATTTGCGAACGTTGAAATAGATAAAACGAACTTCGGCAGAAACGTTTTATTATACTCCGGCAATATACGAATCGTTTCTGAATGGTCCGATTTTTATAGTACAATAAATGTTGATCCGCAAATGCAGGACAAAATTTTTAAGGAGAGGGTGCTTTTAAAATATTTATTCTATTAACCTCGTTTCATTCTCCATTTTTTCAAATTGAAAAACCCCCTATTTTTCCAAAGTCAACTACATTTCCGCAAAACAAAATTTCTCATTCATTCTTTATTCAATTCCTTCGGTTTTCAATTATTGCGTAATCAACCTATATGCCCACTTGAAATTGCAAAATAACAATGTAATGTCCGATTTAGACATACAAATCAAAATTACGGAACCGACATGTTCCCTTTTAAACGTATCATTCCGCTGAAGGTATCGAAATACGAAAATAAACCCGTATCTCAATCCCGAAACACGTTTTCTAACGCAACGTTCAGTTCCTAGCCGAGAAACCTCGCGACGAGGATAGGTGATTAACAGAATTTATGACGCATAAACATAAGTGCCGACCACCGAATTATCGAAATTTCTTTCACCGAAATCACCCCGTGTGCGGTTGGCCTAACTAAATAGTCCAGTCAAATTTCTCCTGAAATCGAAATATCGACCTCATGGATGGAGTTTTTGTCACTTACATTTTCGACCCCGCTGATTGCGAGAAAAATAGTAAAAAAATTCCAAATGTTGAATTTCTATGAAAAAAGAAGAAAAAATACATTGAAACGCTCCTATCTCGAAAACGAAATGACGTATTAAAAAGGTTTTTGCATCAATCGAAAGAATGGAAAAAATGGCACCAAAAACGACTTCTATATCATATTTTTGAAATCAAAATTCGTGGTATTTTAAGCGTAAAGAGATATGTGTACCTCTCAATAGGGAACGGAGGGGAAATCAAAGCGAAGCCCCCCACTCGTTCTCCACTTGCGACGATCTGAGTTCACCGCGCGGTTTGGTTCTAGCGGGTGTAATACAATACGATAACGGTAGCGTAAATAAAAATTATTTTACATCTCTGTTTGATATTCACTGCTTACAAGAACTTTCATTTCTATTCACTGAGCTCTGAAGGTAATTGATAATTTGCTATTAAAAATCTCATGCCGAATTTGAAATCGATTCTGAATAGATTCGTTATATTCCCCCCGCCCACTATACCCCTGTTTTCAACGAATAAGATACTCGTTGCAAATCGCGAAGAACTACCAAATTTGCGTTTTTTTTTCTAAATATTAATGTTTAATCTTGTCATAGAAAGAAAACCTTAAAAATTGGCTAAACATTGAATCGTGTTGAATAACCATGACCATGATTGTTGCATGTATTTTTACTGGCGGTGAAAATTAAAATGAGTTGAGAATATATACTCATACATATGTATATTTTTAATGTTGTAAGGGAAGAAGCACTTAATTATAAATAATAATAATAACACAAAAAATTCTGTCGCAATACATTGTTACTAATGTGTTTCAATCGATGATATAATTCTTACATTCAACCTACAATAAAATAAGACATTCCTCACATTCCATTTTTTCGATTTATTGTTTAAGCCAGTATAGGTGGATGAATCCAATAGAAATATGAACAAAATTATATTCATTTTTTGTGTATTCAATTTAACAAAATTATGTATTTTCTACTTTAAGACAATTTTTCATAAAAATTAAAAAGAACTGGGTAAGAAATTTTAATTGACTAACGTGCTATTAATGGTTTTATAATAAATTTATTATGAATCGAATGTTTCTACTACGTCCGTATCTGTCATATCGATTTCCTCCATCACCTCCTCCATATCTAAATGATTCTGTGATGGATTATCACAAGTCTGGCCATTGCAAAATTTACAAGCAAAATTACAAGTTAAACCTGCCTTCTTGCAACTGCATCTTGCGGAGCTACAGTTACCATGGCAACTACAGAATATCTGAAACAAAACAGTTTGATCAGTGTGATATAATTAATGAAAGATGAAATGTGCATAAACATATATGAATTTCCTTGGGCTTTCGGCCATGCTATTGATTATAATAACCTGCAAATTTAAGATAGCTTATTCTTCTATTTACAAATTCCAATAGCTCATTTGAAGCTGGTGGATCCTGCGTCGTAATCGGTATTAACATCGTATTCGTTCGTTTCCATCCCCATTCCTCTGGGTCCAAATTGTTTCCCAACCATTGCTGTATTTGATAATATACGCGCTTCACGTGTTCTCGCAGAGCAGATTCGGTAGGGGGTAAGGTGACTAATAGTTCTTTTTTCCTAACCGTGTTTAATGAAGCACGGTAGATGTTATATCTTATTTCATTCACGGATATATGATTACTTTCATTTGGTAAATACAAATTTTGAATGAGCTCTTGTGAAAGTTCTATTAAATGTTGAACATTAACATCTTTTCTGTAAAACATCTGAATTGCCTCTTGGATATAGGTTTTCTTTCAATAACTTGAAAGATTGTTCTTTTACCTTTTTTATAAATCGCACTAGTTGAGTCACAACCACCAAATGCATGCCCAAACAGAATATATTTTCTCAATTCTTTATTATCTTCAGTTCTATAAAGCTCATGACTCTTCTTCCCTTGGGATACTTTTAAAAAATATATATCATCAAATTCTGAAGATAGTCCTATTGCCAAAATGAGTAAATCTACATCATTTCCTACCACTGCTACAGACTTCTCCGTCTTTCTATTCAGTTCGAAAGCTGACATCACTATTAAACAATCCGCATCTTCTCTAGCTATTTTAGTTTCAATATTTTTTTCCCTTAAAAAATCTGCTAAAAGTTGAACAAATTTATATTTATTTGCAATATTCTCTAAAAATTTGTTTTGACTTGAACAGATCAAATTGTTAATCGCTATCTCAATATCTGCAGCAACAGTTTTTTCTCTACGCCGATACCTCTCATATGATTTGACACCTATTATGTCATTATTATAACCGTCAAAGACGACAATTGTCTCTTTTCCGTAATGTCGGATAATGTAATCGTAATAAATTTCGAAAATTTCTCCGAAGGTTTTGCTATGTGGCCACACTATGCGATGTAGAAGCCATCCACCATCAATAACAAAAATAAAACAACGCAAAAGTTCTGGCGTATAAAAGGTTGTATTAAATATTTTAAATAGGTTGGATTTCGCGGTTTTACGCATCCATCCATTCTCATCAAACAATGCAAGTGGATATGGAGATAAATCATAACAAAATGCTTCTCGCGTTTTCTCTTCATTTCCTAGAAAGCAACAGCTAGACGATCGAAAATCAACTCAGTGTCCACCGTACAAAATGATTCATTTTGACGATTTATTTCACCCAGAGCAAAAGATAATGGCTTCACTTTATGTAAATGAGACAATGACGCATTTTTAATAGTCTTTCCAACCATTGAAGACATTCCGAGTAAACCCAATTCAATAGCTTTGTGACAATTGATATTTGAACCACCTATGAGTCCTGTAGACAAAGATACTAATATTGACCTCTTTTGAAATGGATTATGTTCTTTGAGCCAAAATAATAATTTATCTATATCGGCATTATCCCGTATAATTCTACTATTCGATAAATCAACATGCTGCTCAATAGATACAGTTTTGGAATTACAATAATTTTCGAGATTTTCCATAACATTAACTGCAGTTGGCATACTTTGGAAGTATCGAGCTATTAGACTTGGTGTTACACCTCTGCCATGTTTGAGGTCAGTTCCAAAAAATCTATTCAATGTTTGTTCAATGACCAAATCGGGTGATAAGCCCGAAAATGATTTATCGGTCCTACGACAGGAAAAAAATTTGGCGTTAACCGTTTTGTCTTTTATTTTCATTGGCAAATGAATACTTTGAATTTTGACATAACAATCGACCTGAAATTCTTGAAGTTTTTCGATAAAACATATATGGAAGGATGCGTAGAATAAAAGGATGAATTTAAACTAGAATGGAAAGATTCGCATGCATTTGTAGTATGAGTTATGGATGCACTTCTTTCTGCCCACATTCGCGGAGGATAAGTGTGGTTTGTATGACATCAAATCAAAACAAAGCAATTTTCCACATCATCTAAGTTTAAATACGTTAATCCAAAAGTGTATTTCAGCCATTTCCCAACTTCAGAATTACTAGAATATTCTGAAGTCAATCCAAGAGAACTAATTTTTCGATACCAAGCTTGGTGTAAATGAAACCGACATCCATTGATTTCTGCGTTGGGCCAAAATAAGTCAGCGCCTTATGAATGGATTTTTCGAAATCTACAAAAACTTTATGCGGACTAATAAAAATGTTATATTTTTCGAAAATTTTACATTTGAGTAGAGAAAAAAGACTGGTATATGTATCACTGGTCTTATCGGATAATAAACAGTACATAAAGGGAATATAGTGTCCGTTATGATATCCATGGATTGTAAATAACTGATAGAAAAACTTAGTACGGTATGAGAATGTACCGTCCATATACATTATATTCATTTTTGATTTAAGTACGAATATTCGTTTCACAGGTAAACACTATAATATTGAATTCGATATTATTTATAAACAAAAATTGCTCGCCCTTAGAGCTCTTTCACATTACACGTTGACGATGAAATCAGCGGTCGATGAATTAAACGGATATTTTAGAAACACATGTGATTCATATTGAATCGTTCACACTTCTCGATGCACGTTGAAAATTTGTTCCGGTACCATTTGCACCACCGTGCGGGTTTCTAAACACACGTTAATGAAATGGCGAAAACAACGTATACTTTTTTAAAAACATAGACGGCTAATAGGAGCATTCAGACACGTAGGGGAGACCGGGGCTGGTTGACCAATTTTCAGCTGAAATATTTATATTTTCATTTCTTTAGAGAATATTGTTTTGAAAACGGGTTCAATTAATAGATATACTATTAAGCTTTGAAAGAAAGTGGCAAAAAGCGTATTATTCATTATAATAATGAGCACAGGCCAGTTTTTGTGTGACAGGAAAAACTGGTCAACCTACCCCATTCCTGGGGTAGGTTGACTATTCGTCTGGGATAGGTTGACCTATGAAGTTGTAAGGGCAAATATTTGTTAGGAAATAGGATAAAAGATACAAAACAATGGTGTAATACAATTTTTTTTTATTGAAACCAATAGGCGATGTTAAGCACAATGAAAATCAAAAAAAGAATAAACAATCAAATGTTTGAACATTAGGCAATTTTTTTACCTAAAAAAAAACAAACGTACTTTCTTATAAGTACATATTTAAAACAAAACTAAAAACTTTTTATAAACTTAACTCATTTGGTAACAGTCTAATGTAAGTATTTAAATATTTATATAGTAAAATTATTAAATATATATAATTAAATATAATTTCGTTGAAACTCTGTTTTTAAAAACTTTATTTCAAACTTTGGGGTGAATTCCTTAGATACAACTAACATGAACTAATAGGAACTGACTGACTCGCCCAACTAACATTTAAAGTTAGCAATACGTTATTCTTACTATAAAGTTAACTATAAAGTAATTTTGACTAGTAATAAATCCGTCCCAGCAAGGTGAACGAGTCGTAGTTATGACCAAAGTGGGGAACAGTTCTAGAGTAAAAATTACTTCACAGTTACTACTTCGCGACTGAAGGATTTACCGAGAAATTACTGTATTAAGACGTCTTAGTTACTTTGAATAGTCGCATCACTGAGATCGTTCTACCTTTATGCATCTCTTTTCAACTCGTAGAATATATCGCATCGTCTCCGATATACTATTTCAACTTCCTTTTGACAAACAAACATGATCAGTGTGAATCGATAGGTTGACGTCTATTCCTTGTTCTGTGGGCTGACCTAAAATTCCGCGACGAATTTAAATTTATAGGTAGTTTGTTAAATATCTTATGGCACGTAGGTGGCTAAAATATTGTTGCCATGGAAAATTTACTGTGAGGATTTTCATTCCACTTTGATATATTTCATGCCCCTTGTGGTTCTCTCTGATTTATCAACCGATTATAATGAGAAAAAAATAGGATTCTATTGTCTTGTTTAAAGAAATTACGGAAACTGTCGGGATCGGTGAGCCACATGTTTTCATGAAAATAGTTCTGAGGAGATTTAGAAAAATTGTCTCACATCGACAATATTCAAAATAAAAGCAGTCGGTATGTGGCGTCATTTAAAATTGAATATGGCGATAATTGGTTAGGGACTTAAAAGTAATAATGGGGACTTAAAGGTAATAGTTTCAGTATGTCAAGTAATTGCGAAGTAATAATTGTCACTTTAAAGTAAGCCTTTCAATGATGTAATTTCCGGACCTTATTCAGACGGTAATAAGGTCATATTATCATAACAATACCCACGAAAATCTTGTTGAGTAGCGCGCGTTACTTTTCAATATTTTGTGAAATGCCGGCATACGTGGCACGTATTAAAAAAATTCCAGTTAAAGAATTTTTCCATTTTGACTTGAAAATATGAAACCAACGTTGATTCCGTACGAGAAAAATCTTTAAAAATTCGTTGAAGACAGGTTCGGACATGTTTATCGAAGAAAAAGGACGAGAGGTATAAATAGTAATAAAACTTTACGACTTCTGGAAAGTCGGAGCGAATTTTATGGATGAGGAGTTTTTAATAAAGTTCTACAGTCTTTAGGCATTGTAGTCCAATCAGTCTTATTGTTATCCCGTAGAATTGAAAGTAATTCATTTACGGCTGAATGGCTTATATTATTATGCAAAACCCAGTTCCTCAACATCTTCTTGGGAGAGTGGTTTACCATTGATGATTCTCGCATCTCGAAATTGGTAATTCCTGGTATTTCATATGTGTGCAGTTCTTCTAATAATGCTTCAGTTGCTAACGTTTCTTTTATACTACATATTTCGTCGGAACAAACTACTGTACATACCATCTTTTCCTATAGAAAATCATTAAATGCGTTCTAACCTCAATATAATATACAACTTATGTTACCTGAATACTGTATTATTATGTTCTTTATTCTTCCGTAATTCACTCCGCAACTTTCTATAAAATGTGGATGAATGCCGATAAGATTTCTTCGTTCTACTTATCTTGGTGGGTGCCATTTCGAATATTTTCCCAGCACAATGAATTGGGATGAATGACTAAACAGTAAAAATTACGTTGAAGTAGATTCTGAATGTCGCAGCTACTTCATAGTAGTCCCACACAATTATGGACTAAGTGACATTCACGAAAGAGTAAAAATATTAGGAAGATTTGAGTAAATTTTACCCATCTCAATACGTCACTGCTACTAATCTCCAAAGTTGTATAATATAGTAATAAAGTAGTTATTTTCACTGGGATAAAAACGATGAAGTCGCTGGAACTTTGATGTTATATTGGTTACTTCAAAGTATTTTCCCGTTGTTACTTTAAAGTTCCAGGTATGACTTTCAAGTTATGAATCCGTCTAAGTCATTTTTAAGAGTTAATTTTACGTAATTTTTGAAAATTAAATTGACTGTACAGTTATTATTGAAACAAAGTTGAATAAGAAGTAGCAACTACGAATAATTCACCTCCTGAAAGTCGCGACGACAAGTATGCAGTAGAATTTACTATAAAATGCTAGCTGGGCGTCTTACAATACAACTTATATAGTATATCTTATTTTATCTTATTTATGATTAAATATTTATGGTTTGTATAAATAGGGCAGAGTCCATTTTCTGCTCTTTGGGATACAATTGTTAGAAACTAATTGGATGTAGTTTATGAATAATATACAGTCTATATTCCATTTGATAAGATATGACGACTGTTTGGTGATTTATAATAGAAAGTTAAATGACGTAATTACGTAATTATATATGTTAATTCTAAAATTATTCTTTGAAGATCATTCTATCCAATCAGTCTTCTAAATCGGAAGTGCAATTTTTGCATTCATAGAATAATATGTTCCTATCTTCACATTTTGCGTGTGCCCACAACTTGCACCTAGTGCATTGAACCCATTCTTCTCCTAAAATACTCGAACTGTAGGATTCAGTGTACTCCAAATAAAATGTTTCATCCTCATCACTAAAGCCCGGACTTTAGGCACTATAAATTCGTTAAAAAAAGGCAGTGAAAAGGCAATAAAAATACTCAAAATAGGCACTTAAAATAGGCATTTATTATATACTGATAGATAAAAACAGATAAGATAAAACAAAAAAACATTCGATGTGAATACTTATTCTTTATTAAACATAACTACCAATAGTTTTCTCAAATTTTCAAATTTTATACTTTGTCGTCTATCTGATAAAATATGTTTATACAACGAAAAAGATCTCTCCACATCAACAGATGTCAAAGGTGCATACATAAATGAGGATATTTCGGTAGGGTTCAAGAAATTACTGACCCCATCTCCTAATAAAATCGAATTTATTTCGCGCATCTTGACCAAACCACTATTGTTCTGCAACACTTTTTCACATTTTTCTTTCATGAACTCTCCTTTAATCCAGGCGCAGAATTGATTCTTTCAATTGTTTCATCCATAATGTTCAATTGCTCTTGTAATTTTAAATTCTCTCTTCTAGTTTTTGTATTGATGTTGGAATTGAATGAAAATGTGCAAGTATGTATGCTAAATCAGACTGGATATTCTTTTTGGACAAAACATCTTTACATATTTTTATTGAAGCTGCATCATTTTCGAGGTGATCCACTATTTCTACAATTTTTTCGAAATGGGTTGCGTAATAAATGGCAGCCGATATCCATGTACCCCATCTCGTTATTGTAGGTTGAGGTGGTAATGGCAGATCTGGTGCAAGTTCTTTGAAAATTTGCACCCTCGATGGAGCTTTTAAAAAAACTTTCTTGACGTTTGATATTAACAGATCGACATCGTGAAATAAACTTCGCGCTTCTTCAGCAACTCTATGCAATGCATGAACTATACACTTGACATGAACCATTTTTGGAAATAGAACTTGCAGAACTTTTCCAGCTGCTTTCATGTATGGAGCGGTATCAGAAACAAATAGCAACACTTTGTCATGTTTCACTCCATCTGGCCACAATAATGAGAGCGCACTGGTAAATAATTGGGCTATTGTCGAATTATTGGCTGATTCGAGTACTTCACTTGTTAATAAATACGTGTTAGAGTCCTGGTGAGTTGATTGTAGAGTTCCAATAATTACGTTGGCTACGTAGCGGCCAAGAGCATCGGTTGTTTCGTCAATGGACACCCACAAATTTTTACCTTCCGTTTCTTTTCTAATTTTGTTCATCTTTTCCTGGAACACTACATCAATATAATTTTTCCGGAGGGTGGACTCACTTGGCACGTGTTCTTTGGTGTACTTTTCAAGGAATGCTTTTAGAGAAGGATTTTCCAATTTCCAAAGAGGAATGTTCGCATCCATCAGTGCTTTACATAAATCCAAAGAGAATTGGGATTGTCGATTGGATATAACGCCGAAATTCGAAGCAGACACGTTTTTTACTATCGCAATTTTTCGAAGCAGCATTTTTATGTTTCACTGTTGAAAGGTGCTGGGATACAAAATACTTCTTCTCAAAATTCACTTTACAGTCACATATTTTGCAGAATAACACAGAACCGTCACTACTGAAAACGTCTTTACCGAATTCAAGTATTAATTTATTCAATTTTGTTTGCTCGGATGCTCTGACTTTAGGCATATTGGCTGGCGATAAGTTGAACCGAATGGGCGAATGGTGAAAAACAACTGAACGGAAATGGGTATTACGATATATTTATACCTATAGGTATCTGGTTTTAGGTTTTCCCATCAGTAACAGTTGTTGTATCAATTCCTAGAAAAAGGGAACTATCTCTTGTCTATGTACCAATCCTGCCTACCTGAGATCTTAGGGTTTCCCACTTCATACTATCATAAATTGTTCGAAATAGGCGAAATAAGTCATAAAATCCCATTTTAGGCAAAATAGACAGAATATACGAAAATAGGCATTTTATGGCATTTTGCCTAACATCCGGGCTTTACTCATCACTTTCATAGTCGTCATTTTTCTCCTCATTTGCGTCACGAAGAGTTTTTTTTCCTTTACCCTTTCTATCCTTTGCAGCTCCTGTAGCTCTTTCGCCTGTTATCTTTGGCTTCTTTGTTTTCTTGGTCAGTGGCTTACTAGATTGTTGTTTTGTTGTAAGTTGTAAAAGATTTTCTTTTTCTGGGGTGTCCGTGTAAATAGTGCTTTTTCTCTTTCGGATATTTCTTTTATTTTCTAAACGTGGTCCAGCTTTCGGAAACGGCCTAATATCTTCTGGTAAAGTAAACGATGTGCTCGACATATTCACATTACTTTCATAAGTTACTGGACTTTTTTCGGGGGTTTTAAACCCAAAATCTGCATTAGTTAACAGATCTGCATCAGAAGTAGAAGGTATCTGGCAAAACGCACTTGAAGTCGACGGTGTTACAGTTTCAAAGGAAATAGCATCATCCTGGTTAGGTAAATTACATGACTCAGTTTGGTTGCTTCCCAGCTAACATTCGTGAAATCAAGTTGACGTCAAGATGAGCGCACAACGTGATTTTAAAATCATGCCTTGACTCAATTGAACATCAAAGTTGTGTCGTCAAATGTAGGTCAAGGTGTCGTCAAGGCGTGATTTTGATGCGCTAACACGCATGCGCGTGAAGAACCAATTGGACCGTTCACGCATTTCGTTAATTTCTGATATTACAACTGTCATGTCCTTGTACCATAAATTGTGAGGATAAATTGTGTATGGGAAAGAGATCTCTTATTGTTCTTCCCCAACGCGGTGAAGTGCTGCATCACCTCATCTGCTACCGCCTCTTTGAAGCACATGTGCACGAAAGATCTTTGTCCATCCGCGCCCAAGTTTTGCAGATATAATCGCTGAAAAATGAAATGCTATATAGAAATATTCACTTCTATCAAATTTTATTTCTTCTTCAATAAACAATTTCTTACCAAGCTATTCCTTTTTTCCTTGGACGTATCGAGCTCATTCTCTTCAAAGTCTGATAATGTTTGAAGTGGATATCCTACTGGTTTAATGTATGTCCCTTGGTCTTCGTTCTTGAGGTTTTCACTCAAGGACTTTACTTCTCCGGTCAAATCAATGAGCATTTTTCTCATTTCACTGAAATATGAAAAAATAGTTAGCCGTTAAAATTATACGCAATAGTATAACTCACTCTTGTTTGGCACAAATTTCACGGAGCATTCGATAAATTTCCGTTTGCGTCATTTCCCCCGTAGAGGAATTTGGATGCTCAAATAAGTTTCTGTATAATGAAGAGAAGTATATGTTGATATATCTTTGTTAATACCTAATTTTAAGAGACACATACCGCTCTGAAGTTTTCGGCGTATCGTGACGCACTTTTTCAGCTCTTGGAGTTGTCAACCTTGAAATAAAATGTATGATTAATAATTTAACAATAATTACTGAATTGGACAAATCAAGTTCATTGTACATGTTTATGAAACTCACATTCTCTTGTTGTTCCCCTTTTGTTGCAGAAAGTGAGATTCAAGAAGAGCCAGTTCTTCCTCTAGCGTCTGAAGTTCGTTTTTATTTGTAAGAACCTCTTCTTCCACCTCAGTCGAACATTCACCAGGCAGTTTTTTGAATGGTTTGTACGAGCTCCTTCCACTTTTAGTGATAGTTGTCAGAATTTTCTGCTTTTTTACCGTTGCTTGAGACATATTGATGAATATCTTCTTGTTACTTCCTACGTGGCCTAACGATCGAATAATCGCTCGCAACGGTTCCGAAACAGTCGAATAACGCTAACGGACTGTCTGGTTTTCTGTCGACGGGATACATTCGGACGACGAAATACCACATGTTTGTGATGTTCGCCCGGCGACAATTTACGAGATGGATGACCAGCCTGGTTTCTGGAACATTCTATTGCGATACATGTGCACTTTCGTTATTTAAATATTCTGTATCTGCATTTTTTCAAAAGTTTATAAAAATGAAAGTTTTGATTGTTGAGTGCGACATATTGCTATGAATGTATATTATAGTTGATATTTTATTGACAATTCAACTGATGTATGAAAAATCCCATATGCTACCGATAAAAATTTTTGTCTTGCAGCCGATCAAATCGTAGAAAAGTGAATGTATTACACTCGAAGTTTTTATTTTGCATATAAAACTTGTGTTATCCAAATAAATGAAGTTTTATAAAATTGATAACGGTTTAGTAAATGTCACACAAATGTACTCATCAGGGTTAGCCGATTCTTCAACTCCTTCTTTAGCACTCCATCGAGGCATTATATAACATTTCTTATATGTCTTTTCAATTGATATTTGGAATAATGTATTGGATAAACCACTACAACAGAAAACTTCACAAGCTGTTGAATCATGTCCGACATTACAGGGTGTTTTGGGGATGAGTGTAGGCATTTTGCAGATGGATAGGGTCGGTCCATGCGATTATTTTATAGTATGGGAACTATGGTCCGATATCCTTTAGTTTTTAAGTTATGGGCAAAAATTGTTTAATTGTTTATGAATACTTTACACTTTTTGGGTTATGAAGCTAAAAATAAACACAATTTCATATTAAATACAGTTTTTTTATTATTTGTCGATTTAAACACATAACACACGATAAATTAAAAGTCTTACAACTATTCCGATAGCAAAAACAATCAAATAGTGAAGAAAAGAAAATAAGCATAAAACAAATCTTAGTGACTTTCATAGATATCAATGTGTATTTAAAAAAAACTGTGTAGGTGAAAAGTGATTAAAATTACCTAAAAAAATGCTTATCTCTTCCTCTTTCTATTGATGTATCAAATAATACGCTACGCCTCAAATTCAAACAGTTATGAGACTAAACCTCTACGGATAGATCAAATGAGTCAGTCACTCAAGTAACAAAGCTGCAATAATAATACCTGGGTGCCATTACTTTACTTCCAGGTATTATTATTGCAGCCTTGTTACTTGAGTGCAGACTCATTTTGATCTAGCTGTGAATGATAATAATAATAATAATAATTCGATGAAGACATGTCTCTATCAACAAACAAATTTAAGCTTGGTGTTCAAAATGACTTCCAGCATTTCGAAGACAAGCTCGCGCACGTCTTCTGACTTCAGTAGTTGTTGTGCCTACTGTCATCTCCGCTCTTATTATTTCGGCTCCTTCATTGATCTTTGTGACCAATTGCTCCCGACTCATTATTTCTTCGTCATACACCAACTCTTTGAGTCTTCCCCACACATAAAAGTCGAGGGGAGTTAAATCGGGAGATCTGGCTGGCTATAGGACTGGCCCATTTCGGCCAATCCAGCTATTTTCATAAGAAACGTCCAGATATTCTTTTACACATCTTGAGTAGTGCGCCGGGCATCCATCATGCTGGAACATCATCTCTGATAAAAGATGCAGAGGAACGTCTTCCAGTAAATCCGGCAATACATTTCGTAAAAAATCTAGATACACTGCGCCATTTAGACGGTCGGGCAAGATATGAGGCCCAATTAATATTCCTCCGATTACACCGGCCCAAATGTTGACGCTGAATCGCCTTTGCGACGAAACCTGTTTTTTTATTTTGGGGTTTGCACCCTTCAGCTCCCAGTAATGTTTGTTATGGAAATTTGTGATCCCATCTCTATCAAATTTCGACTCATCGGTCCATAGAATTCTTCTTAGAAAATCGCCATTCTCTGCATCTTGGCTGATGAGATAGCGGCAGAATGTCATGCGTCGGGCAGGATCACCTTCCTCCAATGAGTGCACAGGAGTGTAGTGAAAAGGATGTCTCCCATCTCCATGGACTACGGACCATACTTTGTAGGTGGATAGTCTTAAACCATGACTGTCACGCAGTTGCTTTATTACTTTGCGCACGCTTGTTGTGCGATCAGGCCGGAAAGCTTGGCATATCAGCTCGTCGACTTCCACAGAGTGTTGCTTCATAGAGACTCGGGGTTCCCGTAAGTTCAAACCTCTTCTTCCACCTCAGTCGAACATTCACCAGGCAGTTTTTTGAATGGTTTGTACGAGCTCCTTCCACTTTTAGTGATAGTTGTCAGAATTTTCTGCTTTTTTACCGTTGCTTGAGACATATTGATGAATATCTTCTTGTTACTTCCTACGTGGCCTAACTGCTTTCTATCAAATTAACCTTTATTTATTTTTTTTATTAATTTCACGAATAATGCTAACAACTCGAGATCGAATAATCGCTCGCAACGGTTCCGAAACAGTCGAATAACGCTAACGGACTGTCTGGTTTTCTGTCGACGGGATACATTCGGACGACGAAATACCACATGTTTGTGATGTTCGGCCGGCGACAATTTACGAGATGGATGACCAGCCTGGTTTCTGGAACATTCTATTGCGACACATGTGCACTTTCGTTATTTAAATATTCTGTATCTGCATTTTTTCAAAAGTTTATAAAAATGGAAGTTTTGATTGTTGAGTGCGACATATTGCTATGAATGTATATTATAGTTGATATTTTATTGACAATTCAACTGATGTATGAAAAATCCCATATGCTTCCGATAAAAATTTTTCTCTTGCAGCCGATCAAATCGTAGAAAAGTGAATGTCGTATTACACTCGAAGTTTTTATTTTGCATATAAAACTTGTGTTATCCAAATAAATGAAGTTTTATAAAATTGATAACGGTTTAGTAAATGTCGCACAAATGTACTCATCAGGGTTAACCGATTCTTCAACTCCTTCTTTACCACTCCATCGAGGCATTATATAACATTTCTTATATGCCTTTTCGATTAATATTTGGAATGATGTATTGGATAAACCACTACAACAGAAAACTTCACAAGCTGTTGAATGATGTCCGACATTATATATCGAAGAACACTTCTTAAATTTGTTCACAACCAAAATGTAGTTATTTTCGATTAATACAATATTTCTTATTATACAAACATCGAAATTTTTATTATAAGAATCTCGAACAATACAACAACTGTTGCGTTTTGATGTTGATAAAATGTATGTGCCAAATTTGATCATTTTAAATTGTCGACATATCTCGACCTGCATATTGTCCATAAGTGGTCCTTCCACGTGAATGTGGAATGCAGAAATAGTATTTTCCTGTTTTGGCTCAATCAATATTCGATTATATTCTTTTATTCTATTATGGTACTGTTCTAATGCCCTGTTAGGTGAAGCTGTTGCTAGTTTCCGAATTTCCGATAAGCTGTTTTCGTAACCAAAAGCACTAAAAGAGTCTGCATTTCCCAAATTTCGTACATCATCAACCACGTGCAGAAGTGAATGTACGTTATATGACATAAAATTCTCTCCGTACAAAACCTGACACTGTCTTACAAAAGATTTCATCAGAATCTCACAATAGTTCAACATATCTTCTGTTTGATTTTCGAAGCTGAGAATTCTACATGCTGAGTGGAGGATCATTAAGTGTTTGTAGTGGTTAATAGAGAGGACGTTGCTGAATAGAGCTGGGGCTGCATATAACATGATCTGTCGATATTGAGTAGCTTGCATTTTATCGAATCGCGAAATGCTAGTCAGTCTGCGATTGAACTCTGAAGGACAGTACGCTTTCAGTTGTTCAATTCTTGCATCAAGAATGTCAACTTTCCTTTTTTGTAGTCTACGGAAACCAAATTTTCCTTTGATGTGAGCTTCCAAAATTTTCGGCATCAACCCCTGATAAAACAAATGCATAGGTTCGCACGGAACCTGCGACACCAATCCTATTAAACCAGCCATGGGAGATGCACCCTTATGATGATCTTCATCAGTTAAATAAATGTATTCTTCATCCGTCCGTTTTGTACTATTCACACCGAGGAAAACCATAGCTCCAGTACCGTTTTCGTTACTATATCGCTTTCCTAAAATTTTGCACTTAGAACATGCGTGCATCGACATGTGGCCTTTATGATTTAGAGCAAATGATCGGGCTGGGGCGTCAGCAATGAAACATTTCAATTTAAGCGGAAGTACACTATTTCTAACTTCAATGCCGCCATTGTTTTGAATGCCTTTAATGTCAGCAATAAATTGATCGAAAAATAGAAAAACACAACCAGGTTTTGAATCTCCTTCAAATAATCCAGCCACAAATGGTCTGTTATCCCCAATATTTAGCACACGAAATTGAATGGGCCAAAACTGTTTCGTTCCTACTTTAAATAATTGCATACCATCGATGCTAAAATCGATGAGTATATATGCAGGCAGCGTACTTTGCGCCATAGTCAACAGTTTTTCTTTTAAAATGTCTTCTACGCCAAAATGAATATATTTTCCACCAGATATTCCTTGTATAATATTTCGCACAACTATTGTGGGTGTTTCCATTACAGTTCTGGGATCTTTTGGAACATGTAAATGATTAAAGGGGAAACTACGTAGTGCATTCAAAATAATCTTCATTTATGCATGTTTTAGACGTGCGGCGCTAAATGCATTTTTGAGCGCTTTCTGTGACTCATGACTAATTTCGAGGTAAATTCTTCAAACTCATTTTGATCATTCTCTTGTTGTTGATAATTTGTTGCCAGTGAATTATTTTCGCCATCTACTACTTCATGTCGGCATTCTGCCACGAATAAATTGGTCGAATTATTAACACCGTCATTTTGTGTCGATAATGTGGCATCCAAACATCCACTATTGCTTAAGTTTTCACTTAAAGAAACTTGACCATAACGGATAAGCCGATTGTGATCCGCTATCCGCCGTTGTTTTTGTCTAGTAGAAAGTTTTTCGAAATTTTTCCTTTTTGGCGGCATAGTTGGTGAGCAAATCTGTAATTTTATAAATATCCATATTGTTTGGAAATCTTAAGATCGATTAGAAAAGGAAAATATTTATAAAGTTCAGTGAATTTGGAAAACGGAAAAAAAAATTTAAAAAATACCATTTCGTGTATATGACTTTTTTATATAACCTCAGAATTGAAAAAATCACATTTTTGTATTTTAATTTTTCATTTCCATAAAAACGAATGGTTTTATTGCGAACTTGGCGAAAATATATGCTTTGAACCCTGAAATACTTAGGCCCGATTTCACCAACGGCGCGTAAACATTCGTTTAGTTAAACTACGTTTTCTTAAACGGGTTGTCTAAACCGAGTTTAATGGTATTCGGATTTCACCAACGAAAAGCGATTGCGTTTAACTAAACGAGAGAATCGAGGTGGCAACGTTGTAAAAGGACGAAGCGGGGGTAAAAGAAGCATAGAAATTCCCATAATTTATTAAATTCTATGCGAATGTCTCAAAGAATCGTAACTTGTTCATTTGTTATTCGTACTTTCGTGTTGTTGGAAACGTTTTGTTATGATGTCGGGTGAGAAGAGAAAGCGTGATCCTGCTTTTCAAGTGACTGATAAACATTTGTTACTTGATATAATAGAAAAATATTACGAGATCGTTGAATCAAAAAAAACCGATAAGGTAACAATGAAAACAAAAACATCGAATGGGATAGAAATCGAAGGAGAATATAATTCGTGCACGATTTCCATTCATCGAGAGTGGAAGGTTTTAAAAAATCTGTGGGAGAACATGAAAAAAACCGCTAAACAATGTATAACAGTGCAAAATCAGAATAACTTTGGAACAGGTATTTATACCAATTAATAGAAGACAACACTGCTAAAACAATAATAATTTTCAGGGGGAGGACCACCAAAAGAAGTAAAAATAGATGAGGTGACCCAAAGAATACCTTTGATGCGTCAGAACGTACATGGTTTTATAAATCCTTACGACGTTGATGGCGCTCCACTTGTGGTAACAAGTGAACAATCTGGTAATTATTCAAGAATCTTTTATAACCTTCTTTGATTAAACAGTATTTAACAATTATAATAATAAAAATATTTTTTCCAGTAACTATAGATGTTGAAGACAAGACTGACTGGAGTAATTATACTCCCGCAATGTTAACAGCTCCTATGTCGGAGGAACTACATACTGTTTTAGGTAACTATAGTTGTCATAATCTAGTCGTATTTTATTATAACATGTTATAGATGGGGATGGAGGTCGCACTTCCAACACAAAATTAACCAACAAAAGGCCACTCCAGACCGACAAATTGAGTGATGCAAAAATTCGTGCCTTGGAAGCAGCCAATACGGAAGCGTCACAAGAACATGCAGCGAAAATGAAAATTTTGCAACTTCAGGAGGAGCAAGAACTTCTGAAAGTTCAACAGGAAAGAATTAAATTGGAACAGGAGGAGATAAAATTGGAAATATTGAAAACCCAATTAAGAAAAGAGCTTAACTCATGATAATTAATTTCTACATTAGAATTGAATAAAATATTTTCTCCTTATTTTTGTTTCTTATATTCGTGCAAAATGGCTCATTATAATATCATTCCGAGTTATTTGATATTCATTCACATTTCTCTGCTCTTCTATTTGGTTCATGTCCCCAGTTTCACCTGACGAAGAGATACTTTCGTATTGACGTGGCATTTCTTCTCCAGCTCTTTGTGCTATATTATGTAATATAGCAGTGGCAATAATTACTGGGAATGTGTGTTCTACAGTCATACCCAAACCAATTGCCATACAAGGAAAGCGCCTCTTCCATACACCAAAAAGACGTTCTATGGTGTTTCTTGTTCGTATTAATGATTCATTGTATAGATTTTGGGCACGTGTATCACAGTTAACTAGAGGGGTCATTAAATAATTTGTGCATTTGTAACCCCCATCCCCTATTAACACCGCATCACCATATTTTTTTGCTTCAAACAGGGCTCTCCTCCGGCTATTTTTGAAAATGTGTGAATCATGTGTGCTTCCTGGCCATCTAGCAACAATGTCAATAAATTCCAAGTTTGCATTACATATAGCCTGCACATTTAAAGAAAAATATCCTTTCCTGTTACGGAATATCTCAGCATTTTCTCCACCTATCAATTGAAATAATATTTACGAAAATTTATATCTACATATAATACACTTATATACCTGGTGATTTTCTCAATCTAACATGGGTACAGTCGATCGCACCAATGACCCTGGGAAATCTTGCTTTTTCATAAAAAGCAAGTTGTGCCTCTCTAATCTCATCTTTAGTGCTAGGAAAATGAATGTACGGATGTACCAATGAGGCTATGGCGCAACTCACTCTATGGATTATTCTATGTGATGTCGATGTGCTTACACCGCTGAAATCAGCTGCACTTATTTGAAAACACCCGTGGCATAAAACCGAAGAGCACACAACAATTGGTTGATAGGAGAAATGGACTGGTTTCTGAAAATATATTTATATGAATTTCTTTTGGAGGGGAAAAGACAACAAACCTGTTGGATGAAAATGTTAAAAAATGTTCTATTTCATGCAAAATATCCAAAACTGTTCTTTTGGAAAGCCGGAATCTCTTAAAAAAATCGACATCGTCCAGATTGTTCATGTGGTCTTCCCTTTCACGTAACCATCTAGGACGCCGAATAACAACTTCTTCATCGTCGCTACTTTCTTCAAAGACCAATAACAGTCTTCTCTCCATATTCACAATAATTCACAACTGTCACTAATGTAAACAAACTATCGCAATTTGAGGTTGTGTTCGCGCTAAACCGAGTTTAACGTTTTAACTGATCAATATTGGTCAGTTAAGCATTTTTCCTCAGTTAAGGCTAAACTGCGTTTAGAAATGTTGGTGAAATCCGTATTTCATTAACTAGAGGTTAAACATGTGTTAAACTAAGTTTAACATTTGGTGAAATCGGGCCTTAGTAATGTTGTTATATCAAAATATGAAAAAAAGTACAAAAAAAAACGTCATCACGATTTATCTACGGATTCATGATTTTCATTAGATTGGTTCATGACTGAATATATGTATTTGAAGAACTTACCTTTTATCCACACAAGTTGGACTGCAATGAAGTGCACTGTAAAAACTCCTAAAATCGCCACGAATAAAAGAGTCCAAAGAAGCCACAGAATACAAGAACGTGACGAAAATATGTTTTCAACGAAGAAACGGATTGAAAAAATGCGATCTCCAAACGATACCCTGCAGCCACACGAATGCAGTTGACTGCAGGAAATGTTGCAGGGACTTATCAAAACCGTCATGTGGCTGGGTTATGTTATCTGGTCGGTCTCACGACCGCAGTCAAAGGGTAATAAATGAGATAAGCTCCTTGACTGCTTGTCTGGTCGTCAGTACAGATCGAGCGCTCTGCATGGAAAAACGATATGCCATTTAAGCGTAGCGCCACAGCTGCGGCAACTTTTATATCCATCCAAGAAAATATTCAACGTCGAACTGACGGTCGCTGATAACGACGGCATTATGCCGTAGCCACACACAGTCCTCTGCTATTGCTGCTGCTCCTGCACCTGCACTGCCGCGACCGGCCACACACTGCTCGGCTGCCGTCGTTATCAGCGACCGTCAGTTCGACGTTGAATATTTTCTTGGATGGATATAAAAGTTGCCGCAGCTGTGGCGCTACGCTTAAATGGCATATCGTTTTTCCATGCAGAGCGCTCGATCTGTACTGTCGACCAGACAAGCAGTCAAGGAGCTTATCTCATTTATTACCCTTTGACTGCGGTCGTGAGACCGACCAGATAACATAACTCAACCACATGACGGTTTTGATAAGTCCCTGCAACATTTCCTACAGTCAACTGCATTCGTGTGGCTGCAGGGTTAAACTCACAACGATAAACTCCAAACGATATGCTCACAGACAAATCAGTTTGTCGAATAATATACCATATGGTATCTCTTAACGTCGCGTCGCCTGCCGACGATAGCACATTTGGTCTGTCTCAGTTGTCAGCGGCGGCCGACGTTGAATCAAAGATACCGCGACGATCAAAGTTATAATGTCGGTGGCATTCACGACAAAAAAAGATTGGGAAGGGGGAGGTGGTTTCAAGACAACAAAAAATGCATGATTTGAATTAATACTAGTAATATACATCCAACTTTTTTTTTCAAATTTCCATAAGAAACTTTTCGATTTTTCCTCGAAAGAGGAAAAAATGTATATATATACAGGCTGGCCAGAACAGTGACGTCCAAAAATAAAATTTAGGTCCCTCGTATCGTGGGGTATCCAAATCACCCCCATGTATGTAGTCCGATTTTTTATAGTTTTCGAGTTATGATTTTTTTTCGGAATTTTCGGGAATTTCTGACATGACCAACGAATTTTTATCTTCCTTGAAAAAGTAAAGAACGTTTTCTTGATTTTTTTTTGCAATTGATTTTTTATAATTTGTACTTTTCTGAGTAAAAGAATCAGCTTCACAACTCTAATATAAGCTGTCAAAATGTTGGTCTAAAATGAAAACTTTAGGATCGTTGAATCATGACCTTAATTTTTAAGTTTCAATTAAAAATCTAAAAAGGTGACTTCGTAGGTACTAAGTGGGCTTTAAAACTGCGTCATACTTTTAGCTTTAATAAGCATTAAAAAAAAGTGGTACTTAAGGGGGCTGAAATTGCTAAAATTGGCTTTTAAAGGCAACAAGGTGAAAACTTCTGAAAATAATTAATTTAACAAAAAAATTTCTTTTGCCATTTTATCATTCCAAAAGTAAATTATTAAGAGAAATTACTTGAAACTAACCAACAAATACTTCACAAATTGGGTAAAAAAATTTTAGACAAGAAATGGTATTATAGTGTAATCTCACTAATCCGGCACTTCGATAGATCGGCACGTCCAGTAATCCGGCACCCTCTGCCCACGCCTCCTTTGCCTCTCTATACTTATGCGCTTCGGGCGCGGCGTCGTCGACTAACAGTCTAACCGCAAAACTTATCACGCGCACGTGCTTTCGTATTTGTTTTTTTCAAGTTAGAACAGATTATAGTTAAAAATGTCAAATAAACGCAAACACAAGACACTGGATTTGAATAATAAAATAGAGATTTTAAAGAAGTTAGATAGTGGAGAAAACATGTGCAAATTGGCAAGAGAATATGGTGTAGGGCGTGCTACTATACACGATCTTAAGAAAAAACGGCAAAAAATAATATGTATGTATGTATTTATTTATTTCGTGCCAAAAATTTCATAATTTATCATTGCACATGTCAAAGCAAAATATCCAATAAACAAAAAAAAAACGAGATAAAAAATACCTAGTACACTACATAGTATAACAGATTATAAATTTTCAGACCACAACGCTCAGACTTGATCAGTCCGCCCAACTCACCAACCCCAGGTCTCCCACAAAAACTAGAAATGGGAAGCAATGTCCATCCTAAAGAACTCATCCAACTCATATATTGCCGACTCAATTAGAAGCGCCTTGAGTCTGTTTTTGAAAGTCAAGATGGGAAGGTGCCTCGCACCTATAGGCAATTTGTTGTACAAATTAACAGCAACAAAGTTAATCCCGTTCTGAGCCTTACTCAGTCTACAAAAGTTCTTTCTTAAATTGAATTTACCTCGAGTATCATGTTGATGGCAATCATTATTCAACAGAAAAGATTCCGAGTTACCATGTATCCAAGCGAGACACTCAAGAATATAAAGCGAGGGCAGAGTGAGAATACCCAAGTCCCTAAAGGCTCCTCTACAACTCTCACGATATCTCAGTCCCCCCACTATTCTGACCGCTCTACGCTGCAAACGAAAGAGGCTACCAGCCTGAGAGCTACTTCCCCATGCCAGAAGGCAGTACCTAAGATGTGATTCAATAAGGGCAAAATAAACAAGTTTCAATACATCTACAGACACTAAGGTCGATAAGTTACGCAAAACATAGATGTTTTTACTTAATTTTGAACTGAGAAGTGAAACATGTTTGTCCCATTTGAGTGTGGAATCGAGATGAACTCCCAAAAAGCTGACATAATCCTCCTCCCTCTGCAAAACTTTTTTTTTTAATGTAAGACCACGTCAAGACAATGGAATCGGGGCCAGGTAGTCGTAAAACACTAAAAGTTGGTGATTGTCCAAAGATGGAAAACGCTCTTCTCTTGTGGTTCATGCAACAGCGTTCTAAACACACTCCTATATCTGGAGAAATTTTGAAAGCCAAAGCAATCGAATTTTATAAAAAAATTACCCACAAAGATGATTTTCGTGCCAGTGATGGATGGCTCGATAAATTTAAAAGGCGATTTGGTATCCGTCTATTAACCATATCCGGCGAGAAACTATCAAGCGACGAATCTGCAGTACAGCCATTTATTCAGCATTTCAAAAACAAAGTAGAAGAACTGGGTCTTCTTCCTGACCAAATTTATAACGCAGACGAGAGTGGTCTGTTCTGGCGACTGTTGCCCAACAAAACATTCGTATCTTCTAAAGAAGCAAGTGCGCCAGGTCGTAAAGTGAGTAAAGATAGAATAACATTCATGCCGTGTTCAAATGCTACTGGAACGCACAAATTGGATTTATTAGTGATTGGCAAAGCAAAAAATCCAAGAGCTTTCAGGAACATTTGTCTGCCAGTCTGCTACAAGAACCAAATTAGGAGTTGGGTCACGCGAGAGTTATTTATCGAATGGTTTCATAAAGACTTTGTCCCAGAAGTCAAGAAGTTCATGAAAAGATCCAACTTGCCCATAAAAGCTTTACTCGTACTTGACAATGCTCCAGGCCACCCAAATCAACAAGAACTTAAATCAAGCGATGGGAATATCCAAACCATCTTCCTACCACCAAACTGCACACCTTTACTGCAACCGATGGATCAAAACGTTATCCAAAAAATAAAGTCTTTGTATAAAAATAAATTGCTGATCCATATTGTATCGCATGATGGTGATATAACGCAGAGCCTTAAAGTATTGAATTTGAAGGATGTCGTATTCTCTCTCGCTCATGCTTGGAAGTCTGTTTCATCTAACTTAATCCAATCTTCATGGAAAAAGTTATGGCCCACAATAAATGAAGTATCAGAAACAGGAGAAACAGATGAATGGGATCCTGAAGATAATGTGCCCATTGCCGATTGGTTACAAAGTCTATCAGAAAAAGGATTGGGAACAAGTGAGGAAAATTTAAATTCTTGGTTTGAAGGAATCGAAGAAACAGATCAAATTATGACAGATGAAGAAATAATATGTGAAGTAGTAGAAGGAGAAAGCTTGGTGGAAATATTGGAGCCACCAACCACTACAGCTGCTGTGAGAGTTAAACCAGATAATGCATTGAGTTGTATCAATACCTGCATAACATGGGCAGAAGAAAACGGCATATCTGCCAATGATATTATAATTCTTCGCAACATGCGAGAAAAGGTTTTTAAGCAAGGACTACAAGTTGCACAAAAGCAGACATCAATTAGGGATTATTTTAAAGTTAGTTAATTACCTATATGTATATCTACATGACAATTAAATACATTATATACATTTATTCCCTCTTTGAAATAATTTATTCTATTCGTTACCTAAGACTTTTTCACTATAATCCAGTAATCCGAACATTCCAATACTCCGGCACCCTACGGTTTTCAATAGTGCCGGATTAGCGAGAATATACTGTATTAATAAAACAGATCATCATAACAACAATATTGCTTCAATATTTACAAAAGGTTTTCAAAGTGGCCACCTCTGGCAGCAATACACATTCTACACCTACGTAGAAAATTGTCTTTCAATCATCGAAAAGCGTCTCTATCCTCTCTCACCACACATTCGGCTTCTCTAATCCTCTGCCTTAACTCTCCTTCACTCGGACAGTCTCGAGCGTATACTATTTCCTTGTAATATCCCCAAATGAAGAAATATACGGGGTTGAGATCAGGTGAGCGTGGAGGCCACCTAATTGGTCCGCTGCGTCCGATCCATCTGTTGGGGTATGTTGCATGGAGATAATTTTGAACTTGCCTTGCGTTGTGACACGGAGCACCATCATTTTGGAACACCATGGTTCGTCGTAGTTCGAGATTCACATTACCCAGCAACAATGGAAGTTCATTTTCTAAGAAGTTTCGGTAGGTTTCTCCATTTAGTCTGGCCGGCAATTCAAACGGACCAATTAGTTCACCATTGAGTGTGCCAGACCACAAGTTAACGCTGAACCGATGTTGAAGTGCTGCAGCTCTGATAGTGTGAGGATTTTCAATGGCCCACGGTGATAATTGTGAATATTAAATATTCCACGTCGTTTAAATTTCCGACTTGACCAACGAATTTTTATCTTCCTTAAAAAAGTAAAGGACGTTTTCTTAATTTTTTTTTGCAATTGAAGCTTTATGATTTGTACTTTTTTGGGTAAAATAATCAGCTTCACAACTCTAATAAAAGCTGTGAAAATGTTGGTCTAAAGTGAAAACTTTATGGTCGTTGAATTATGACCTTGTTTTTTAAGTTTCAATTAAAAATCTGAAAAGGTGACTTAAGTGGGCTTCAAAACTGCGCCATAATTTTAGCTTTAATAAGCATTAAAAAAAGTAGTACTTAAGGGGGCTGAAAATGCTAAAATTGACTTTTAAAGGCATTAAGGTGAAAACTTCTGAAAATAATTAATTCAACAAAAAAATTTTCTTTTGCCATTTTATCATTCCAAAGTAATTTATTGAAAGAAATTACTTGAAACTAACCAACAAATACTTCACAGGTTCGGTGAAAAAATTTTAGACAAGAAATGGTATTATCAATAAAACAGATGTTCATGGCAAAAACAGCGCTGAGAAAAATAACAAAAATGCCGATAAAAACACTTCAGTCGTTCTCACTTTGTTTTTACAGCAAGGTGTGTCGCCTTTTTGTTTTCATTTGTATACTTTGCTCGTTTATCAGACCTTATGTAAAAGATGAATTACACGTTAAGTGAATATGCGGAAATGCATTATTTTTATGGAGTTGCAAGAGGAAACGGCCGTGAAGCAGCACGACTGTATCGTGAACAACTTCAACGTCGTGGAGGGCCGCAACCTGAGCAATATCCCGACCATCGTGTTTTTATCCGCACGCACAACACGTTTATCGCAGGCCGCATTCCTGGTCGCCACGTTCGTCGTGAAGGAATTCTTAGAGTTGACCCGGATCGTAGGGAAGCGGTTCTGGAAGAAGTCCAGCGAAATCCGTCTACGAGTACGAGAAGTATGGCTCGTACTCTCAACATCCCAAGATCTTCTATCAACGCAATACTTTACCATGAAGGCTACCATCCATTTCACATACAACGAGTCCAAGCTTTACTGCCTGCAGACCACCAATTGCGAATTGATTTTTGCAACACCATGTTGCGATTAGAGCGAGACAATCCTGGATTTTTTAATAAAGTATTATGGTCCGATGAGTCATGCTTTAAACGATGTGGAATATGTAATATTCACAATTACCACCCGTGGGCCATTGGAAATCCTCACACTATCAGAGCTGCAGCATTTCAGCATCGGTTTCGGAAATTCCCGAAAATTCAGAAAAAAAATCATAACTCGAAAACTATAAAAAATCGGACTACATACATGGAGGTGATTTGGATACCCCACGACACGAGGGACCTAAATTTTATTTTTGGACGTCACTGTTCTGGCCAGTCTGTATATATAATATAACAACAAGAAAGGAACAGTGTTGACAGAAGTCAAAACTGTTTTTTGGTAGTAACTATGGATATCATATCGTTTTGAATATATAATATAACGACATCTAATCCGATAATTTGGTAATTTTTAAGAAAAAACGTTTTTTTTTTCATAAAATGAAAAATTCTTCCCAAATTTTTTTTGAACACTCATTTAAATTAGCAAGAGCTCTTACTAAAACCATACAAAATGTCAGTAGAAAAGTTCCGTAAAAAACTTCTTTTTGATTTTTCTTTGGAAAACAAAATACGAATATAGGCCGATTAGTTGAGCAAAAATTTTTATAAAGAAAAAAAATTTTTCGTATACAATCGTTATTGAAAATTCTAAAGTCCAATATCAAGCCTTGAAATCAACGGAGCGACAATTGAGCGACAAGCTTGACAAATCATGACTTGATGGTTCGTTGATTTTAACGGAAAGACAAACGGTTACAAGATGTGACAAAATCAAGGCTTGATGCGTCCTTGAAATCAAGGCAACGTCAAGGCGGTGTCAGGGCATGACAAAATCACGACTTGATTCCTCTTTGATTTCACGAAAGTTAGCTGGGTTAGGTCATGTGATGGTGCAGGACTGTCAGTAGTCGATGATGATGTACTGCAGGACACCCATCCGGTGCTGGCCTGTCAGTCACATATGACCCACTAAACTCTGAGTCAGGAAATATGTTTTCGTTGAGTGGTTATATCCCAGTAACACAAAATCCAGATTGAATATTATCAATTGTAGCTGCTGATGGCAATGATGTTTTTACCAACTCGGGTATATCATATATTGTGATTGTCTTTCCCGGGTGACTGGCTAACCAGTTGTCGCTAGCTTGATTATAATATTTCTTGAGGGGCCCATAAACTGTCCTATCTAAAGGCTGCAGCTTATGGCTGCAATGGGGAGGAAATGATAAAATTGTAACCCCGTTTTCTTTGAAGTAATCAAGAACTTCTATAGATAAATGCGAGTCATGATTGTCGAGAAGTAATAACACTAAGTTTACTTTTCTGGGTTTGGCGTATTTTACGAAGTGTTAAGCAAACTTCTGAAAATTGGCTTCTTTCATCCACCCAGAAGAATTAGCATCGCCTTCAGAGCCCACTTGTCCACCCCTGATGAAATGTTCTTTATAGTGAACTCGTGGAAAAACAAAGAATGGAGGAACCATGTTGCCAACGGCCGAAATAGCAACCGCGACCGTCACCAGCGTATCTCGTTCAGCGGAAGTCATTTTTCCCAAATTTTTTATTCCTCGACGAGCTATTACTCTATTAGGAACATGTACAGTTGTCAGTACAGTTTCATCTACGTTCCAAATATCACCAGGGCTCAGATTATGGCGGAGGTAAATGGTTTTCAAGTTGTCATAGAACAATTTAACGTTATTTTTGTTGAAAGACGTGGCACGAGATAAACTAGTGGCTTGAGGAGATCGTATGGATAGTGCCGGATGGCGTTTAAGAAAATGCCCCAACCAATCTTCACCAGCAGTTTTGTACTCCATGAGTCAGGCATGGACTTGTTATTTTTTTTTTTGCAAATTAATATGCGAACTTTCGTGTTTCATAAGGCGTCAATCCAAAATAAATATCTGCTGATGTCTTCAAGTAACTCTCTAAAGCACGCTCTTCCTCGTCACTGAATATTTGTCTATTTTTTCTAAAGCCAACACTGTCCAAAACTGATTCGGCTTTCGACAATTCGGTATTGTTTTCTAATTTTTTCTTCAAATTGACAACATGGCGTTGGAGTGTTTTATAAGGTATAGAAAATGCTTCTGCCGTAGAATTTATACTTTTTTTGTCAAAGATAACTTGTTGACATGCTCTATCCGTTACATCTTTCGGCGTACTCCCTCTATTTGTTTTTCTTTTGTATGTTCGCATGGTTCTGAAATAACAATTTTTTGATGATATTTCATAAATACTGGCTTCCTTTTACATGTAAAACATCTGTAATATTATGGGGCTGGTTGACCAGGTAGTCAACATTATACCGTTATACATTAGTCGACCAGCCCCGAGTTACCTTATAATTTGTAATCGCGTGTCATAACCTTAAAACTGCGAGGAAATCAAGTAGAATAATATATAAAAGAAAGAACATGAATCAAACATTCGCCATAAATACTTTGACAATCAATAACCATGATTAAATAGGCATCATTACAATTAACGTGACGACAAAAATAATTACGTACGTGTGTTATTCTTCAATATTACGATCCTTTACTCAAACGTTGCGCGTGCGATACGTCGCTCTGCCGGTGACTGAGCGGGGGGAGGTGACGAACTCTCATGCCTCATCGGTTGGCTCAATGCTATTGCGTCGAACGAGTTTTTGATAGTTAGTCTACCTACCCCTATAGTCAACCAGCCACGGTCTCCCCTACGTATCGTTTTGCACGGTGCGGAAGTTTATACGAAATTTTTCGACAACGGTCCAGTTATTTTATCGACATACATGAGGTAGGTACTATAAAATGGGTCAAGAAATAGATATGGAAATTCTGATTTCGTTAATTGAAGAGCGCCCTGTAACGATAAAACGATAGAGGAATATAAAGACAAAATTAAAACGAGAACGGCATGGAAAGACGTTTGCTGTGCATTAAAACAAGATTTTGAATCTTGTAGTGAATCAAACAAAGACGACTTTGATAAGTTTAGAATATTTTTTATTTATATTTGGTACTATTCAAATTTTTGACCACTGCCAAGGTACCGAACCTTCTTCACTCTGGAAATAATTAGCGAACTGGTCACGAATTTCGTTCGCCGATCGTCCGCCTCGTATCCCGTGTCCATTTTGTTCAATATCTTCCAAGCCGATCACTTCTAATGAATTGTAACCATCCTTCTTCCTCACAAAATTATGTAATATACAAGCTGCTTTCACAATGGAAACAGCAAATTCTGGCAAAACATTTAAAGGACGATGGAAAATTCGCCATTTATTGGAAAGTATTCCAAAAGTACATTCGATGTATCTTCTCGCACGTCACAATCGGTAGTTGAATATTTTTTTGGAAAGCGAAAGATGATTTCCACCAAATGGTCGCATTAGATGATTTGTGAGTGGAAAGGCTTCATCGCCTACGAGTACGTACGGTAGGGGAGTATTCGTGCTAGAGGGGCATGAAGCTTCCGGGATATTCAATGACTTTTGCTCTAATAACTTCCAAAACAAACTTTGTTTTAAAATTGTAGAGTCACAATCTTTTCCGTATGACCCTATATCAACAAACACAAATCTGTAATTACTGTCTGCTATCCCCAAAAGAACAAGTGAAAAATATTCTTTGTAGTTAAAAAACATGGATCCACTGTTTTCGGGTTTTATTATACGGATATGTTTCCCGTCGACAGCCCCAAGGCAATTGGGAAAGTTCGCCGTTTCTTCAAATGCCTTCGCAATGGATCTCCACTGATCAGCGTTAGGAATAGGAAGAAATTCTTCTTGCAAAAATTTCCATATATTGCAACAAACATGCAGTATAATATTACTAATAGTCGATATTCCCAATCGATATGTGTAGTGAAGATCTGTTATCGAACATCCACTAGCCAAGTACCTGAAATCAAATTCTGCTATGAATTATTCGATATTTTCTCAACTTTTATGTTTTTTTTTAATATGTTGCCGTTTTTAGGAAAATTGGTCATGACAAAATGGACGAATGTTCGCGACAATTTTCTGAGGAACTTCAGAAAAATCAAAGAGCAGAAGACATCTGGCGCTCCAGCTAAAACGGTACGGAAATATATAATTTACGACCAGCTGCAGTTTCTGAAAAAGATTTATAAATCAAATGAAACAGTGTCTAGTTTAGATTCTTCGGTAGCACCAAGAGTAGAAGAAACACAAATTGGTAGTGAAGAACGTGATGACGCACTACTGATTTCTACGAATTTGCCATCTACATCCAAGTCCGTGGACGTAAAGGGCAAAAGAAAACGCAAGCTCGATGAATTTGAAGAAAGAATGATAAATATATTAGAAAACACGCCGGAAAAAAGTTACATATTAGAAAAACATCCGGAGATGAACTTTTTCGTCAGTCTTTTGCCATCGACCCAGAATTTTAATGACGACGAATTGTTGGAATTGAAAATGAATCTGCTGAATTCGATTCGCAATATGAAAGACAAACGTTTCCGACAAATGCCCTCTACACGCTCTTTCATTGAACCAACTCACAATTATCAACCATTTGCGTATTCTCATTCGCAAACAAATATGTTCGCCCCACAGTATTCGTCAATTGTACCGCACCAAAAAACGACATATTCATCACAAAATTCATTCTCCTCTTTGACACCGAATACACAACATCTATAGAAATCCACTTCTGATTCAAAAGTTACTTCTCCTTTGTGCTCGAAATCTCCTGACAACAATGAATATGAGATCGACCTTACAGACATTTAGATAGATGACGTCTTACGTTTGTATACCCTTCATTTTATATTCAATACATCTTTATTTTTGTTCGTTTTTTTTCAACTTATTTTATTTTCAATCTAAATTCATTTTATTCTTTGTTTTCTAATATTGTATGTATACTCAAAAATGTTCCTCATTTAGAAATAAAGTCGTGTCAAAAATAATAACCCTTGTTATGCTGAATTAGATATTAAGATTTATATATATTCAAGATATTCTTTGAAAAATGCTATACTCACCTTATCGTGACAGCTAACATTTCGGCAGGGCGAATTGAATCCCTCATTTGCGTATTCTGTCGAGTTATAGATGGTTCGATCCTCTCTAGTAAGTAAGTAAACGTCGAAATTGTCATGCGAAAGTAATTAAAAAATTTTTGTCCATCGTCCAATAAAGAAGGGTATAATGTATTAAAAGCACCCACTTCGCTTCGTGCAAATTAATTGTATGAACCCAGAATCTTCTGTTGCGGCACCTCCTGCGCATTTTACGACGACGATAAACCAAATACATGACAATACATTTTTTCCTATCCTCTGCGTCCATAATAGCTCAACCAAAGAATATATACATACTGAACGAGAAGCGTCACTCCCACGCAAAATTCGTATAGGATTTTTAGTGCGCATGTTACCTAAATATAACGGATTGACATAAACAGCTGATTTCGCACCAATAAGAAATAAGATTTCACTTTGGCGCTCAAACACCTTTAAAACTTGCCAGGACCGGATTTAAGGGGACGACGGAAATATGTTCCAAAGTTACGTGAGATGAATGGTTTTTCTTCGTTCAATACTTATTGTGTTAATCAAATATCAAAACTTTATGTCTGATTTGTTTCCATCCCATTTGACTTAACGATAATCAATTCGAATAAATTCCTGAATCCGTGCGTTTAGCGTTTTGTTAGTGCGCAGGCTACCTAAACTCGCTCAAGGTCATAAAAATCTGTTAGTACGATTTTGTTCCTAAATTACCGAGAGTGACGCTTCTTGTTCAGTATGTATATATTCTTTGGCTCAACTACTCGATACGACTGCTCAACTATGTCTGGCAACATGATACAAAGAATTACAAGATATGTCCTTTAGAAATCCCATTTTCGTTCTGTTCGCGCATCACTGACTGACGTCACATCCACTTGGAGAGGGAAGCTTCTCGTGGCTGTTCGCAAGATTTGTTTATGTAATCAGAGTCGCATTTTCTCTTTCATGTTGATATTATACTATGTATTATAAAATGCATTAACGACTTGTAAGACGAGTAGATTTGGCCTTCTGATTATTAAACAAAATCGTATCGGTATGAGATTCTTTAAAATATACCAAAGCAGCGAGAATAAAAATAATTGATTGTTTTTAGGGATTATCTAAAACTAATTAAATATGGTTTTTACGTAGATCCTCATATGTAATATCCCATGTATGTGGCAGTTCAGAGTAACTGTTCATAAAGAAATGTCTGGAAATATTCAAATGCTGATTTTTATAAATACACCTGCTTTCAATTTGAATTTTTCATTCGAAAATATGATGAGAATTTAAAAGACTATTTAAAAATTCCTACAACATGAGTTTTTTTGCCGAATGAACAAAAATATTCAGAGGTCCACTGACAATATAAAGAATAATCAGACTGATCTACGAAATTCGCAGAATTTCAGTAATATACAGAAATCTCACGACTGAGAAAAACACCCATTTTCCGTTTTTCTGAATTTCTTTTTTCTTGGATGATTAGATATTTGATATACACATTCAAGATAACACAATAATCAACGTGAAAGTATAAAACAGAAATTGACTCAATAATAGAATAATTGCACAAGTGCATAAAAATTACGAATTACTTTGGAATTGTGTTATCTCAAAATTAGACTCTTTTGCTTTCATGTATTGTCAAAAGAGTAGGAGTCCAAAAGATGAGTGCTCTTTTACAAAATACGAAAATAAACGAGTACAATTATTAAATAGTATGTTTGAATGCAAAATCATTTTTATACACTAATGTAATTCATTCGAATACTTCGTGACATATATTAACTTGAACTTCTTGTAATAGATGCTCTTCCATTATTAATTTTGCATTGACATCCGAGATTTTCTTTACTTTGAAATTCTTGTATTCCTGGGATGACACGTTCGACAGGAACCCATCTCCTCATCTTTGTCCAGGATATATCCTTTTCTCCCACAAAAATCCTTGAATTGTCGCAATACATAGGTAATTTTTGTTGATCTTGGTAGTTTTGGTTAGTTCTGAACGTTGTTTTCCTCCATCGATTGTATCGAATGCTCATCAAAACGCGACATATTAACCCGTTTTCACCGAACTGTCTTGGTGAACAAATTATCTGCCAAATGCGATGTTTTCAGTCTTTTTACTTAACAATTTTCTGAAATTTTCTCTTCCTCGTTTTACTTGCACCGACAAGACTTTTATTTAAAATTTTATTTAAATATCCGAAAATGCATTCCGCATTTGAAAAATAACATTTTGAATTTTTCGGGGCACTGTATATGTTTGGTGTGGTCCATTAGGTTTTCCAAATATTTTTTTCGGATACAAATTTTGTCTCCATTTACGGCGTTAAATATACCCTCTAATATTCCCATTTCATCCATAAATGACTCCGACGGTTTAACGAACCCACCTTCACTCAAATGATCAACCCACGTGTAAGTATTGGAATCATTAGAGGTTAGTTAATCTTTTACATAAGTAGCCTGCAAGATTTTCAAGACCATCGAACGCAGCATCATTAAGATCATTTTCGAAGTCTTCGCGAACTACATCAGGCTGGTTAGGAATTAATAATCCCTGAAAACACTGCGATCCTAAACAATCGTCTGTCATCGAAATGCTAGGAGTAGAATCCTGTTCAACATTTCCCTGATCAGAAAAAGCGACGTCATTCTGTCCTAGTATTAACGATCTCAACCTGTATCGAAATTCCAGTGCATTTGGGTGATCATGGAGACCTCCTCGGGATCGCACAGAACCGAAATAATTTTCGAGAACATCTTGATTCAGTCTGTACGTCAGGATATATGATATCGAAAATTCCTCCGACAAATCATTGAGCAATCCTTTCAATGAATTGTTGGTGATAATGATTCCTAAAAATAGTAACCAAGAAATGAAAAAAGTTAAAAATCTAATCGAATGAAGAAACCTTTTTGAAATGACATCAGAACAGACTTTCCTATTACTTTCATCGATTTCATTGTCTCCGTCATTTTATCGATAATATCGTTCTGAACTTCGATCGCAAGTCCGTACGCTTTCATTCGTTCTCGACTATCTATCTCTGGAACCCTTACATTGAGGCAATCGAACCAATCATTAACCTATTCAGAATTGTGGAATATTAATTAATAGATACCAATATATTTTGAATATGACTAAAACTGAGCTTACCATAACTTGAAGAAATCTGCACAAGTTTCCCAGTTCTCATTTCCCAGCTCATTATTCATTCCACTTCTCGTAATAGCGCATGAAATTGTATGGGAGAATAATTTTGCCGCCAGCTTGACTTTTTGTCTCCTCACATCTTTACAATTCAAATCTCTTTCGAGATTTTATGAGTTACTCGGAGGTCCGATTCACTATTAATATCTATTATTTGTTCGATCATGTTTTTTCTGATAGTTTTTCCATCAACAGAGAAACCATAGTCAACAAAATTATTTCTTACTAATTTGAGGAGGTGTGGAACATCGGCAAAAACATACACTTTTCGATTGTTGGAAGGATTGATAAAAAAAGTTTTTTCAATAGTAATATTGAGTTCTCCGTGCAAACCCCTATTACTTCCCCCTAGATCGCTTACTACTGCAACAACTCTAACACCTATAAGAAATAAATATTGTTCATATGTGTCAGGTACAAGATATAGAAATATCTCACCTGATATTTCTATATAATTAATTACGTTAAGTAACAATTCTTTTGTAACCTTGCAATCATAATCCAAAAAAATCGGTTGCTTCGATTGTCCTACCAATCCTCTGATCATCATTACTTGCGAATAATTACAAGGCGCCAATGTTTCATCACAAACTTTGTCATATGTACATATATTCCCTTCTCAGTTTCATCTCGTCAAAAGAAAGAACACAAATTTTTCCTTCGGATCTCATATCCTTGTTCTTAATAATGTTGAAAATCCAACCAGTTTCGTAATGTTGAAACGGCAGGAAAAGGGTAGTGTTTCTTCAACAATAGTCTATACAATCGAGGACCAGCTGCATGAAAATGGATGGCCCTGCTAATATCTCGAACTGACCAACGTGCCCGAATATTTGGATTACGGAGTTTCTTTAATTGTGCCGTTGTAAATAAATTTTGAACGCTAGTCATTTGGTTTTCCAATTCTTCGATACGCTTAAGTAATTGATCACGACTTTCGGTTTCGATATTTGACCTAAAACCAGTTCGAAAATAGATCTGCTTCAAAAAAGATTTTCATATACGTTTTATTCTGAGTATTTTCGCTGGTCGATTCGCTAACATATGCGCTATGAACGTGTGTATTCTCGGAAACATTTTTGTCAATACGACTAAAAATTAACATTATTACTTTGTAGATAAAGGTAAAATTAGATATCCAGTTTGTTGGGAATGTTCAGATAAAATTTCATTCACGAATTCTTTATTAACCCTCTTCTTAAACCGTTGCGTTCGTGATGATACAACTGAGGAAGGTTCTTCAGAGTTTGGAAGATGTTGCGATGGAATGGCATCAGGTTTCAAACCCCGAAAATTTTTTGATTGATACTTCAAAAATTGATGCTTCAAGTTGATAACAAAGTCGTCTTGTGTGAAATGTTTTCCACAAATTCTTGAAGTTGCCAAATTTATTTTGCCTTTTCGACGACAAGCCATTTCCGCAATCAGTTTGTTGGAAGGAAACGTAAAGAACTTGATATTTTTGCAAAAATTTTTAGCTTGGTTGTCACTATTGCATCCAAACACTGCACAACGCATGATGATCGTTGAAGTTGAATTCAAAATCAAAGAAGTAATTGAAAACGATTGATGTAACGATAAAAAAAATCACTGAAACTCAACGAGAACACACTCAATTCTCAAGTGGTTTATTCAAACTGAACGGTAGTCCAAATTTCAATCCAATTTCATTGAAGTGAAATTCAATCTTTCAAAACATTTTAAATTTCTTATACAAAATTTTTCTGCGAAATTTGAAGCGATAACAAAACGGATAATCATGCAGATGAAATAAAATTACTAATGTTCCAGCTTTTTAAAACCATGTATCAATAGCTTTATGATCTATTTCAGTTAAAAACCAGGACAGAGGATTGTAAACTTTATACTTGAAACATTATCCCGAAGAAACCAACAACAATTAAAACCCAAATTTTTTTAAAAATTTATTCACATTTTACTTAATCACACTTCTAAACATCAAAGTAAAAAAAAAAATGATATTTCCTAGTTCGCATCGAGAAAGTATATGTTTCAACTCCCAGTCGGGAGTCAAATGGAGATAAGTGGAATACAACAATTGCTATAGCTACTTTAATGAAGAGAGGGTTTCAATGTTTTTCTGATTGAACGGTTTTCGTAGATTATTTAGAACGAAAAGTTAATATCGTATCAATATATCCAAAAGGCAAACAAAAATAATTTAATGTGGTTTTGCGCCGAGTTGCTTCGCAGGAAGAACCACCTTTGTTAGGGAAATTTTAAAAGGAGATATACTTCGAATTTAAGAGTATTAGCAAAACGTGAACAAACAAACCACTGCGGGCGTCTTTCACCAACACTACTACCGCTCGAATAGAGCTTATCTTTCCGATATCCGAAATATTTCAATGCAAAAACTGATTTTACCAGTAAGGTATGTTAACTAGCTCCTGGTGAAATACGCCATAGAAAAGATACCTCATCAACAATTTCGGGGAAACGTCTGAACACACCACCTTCCTTTTTGGTGGTGTCAGGATGACGGAGAGGGAGAAGATTTCGGACAGAGAGCACAGCATAATCAAAAAATATGTACCTACGCTTATGTAATATGTAATTGTTATTTCAATTTCGCATGTACCACTAATTACGAAATTTTAGTTTCATTCTAAAAACTAGTCAGGTACTGTTTATTCGTCAATTTGATTTTGTATTTCAAATCGGTGGCGTCGCTCATTAGTGCAAAATCATCCGCCGAACCTGCGCACTGCGAAACGTGAACGAAAAATTTGCTCGGTGTGTCGGTTCTTTGTTCGTAGGTATATATATTTTGGCATAACTTCATTTCGTACCTTGCCGTAAAAGTGACAACATGTATTCCGAGAGCAGTTCTGACGAAGAGGTTTTAAAGTGGCCGCATTATTAGCAGACGCGGAAGAGGAGGAGAAAAGAAAAAAAATGTGGGTTCATCCAATCAATCAGAAGAGATCAAAACTTGGCGAATTTCATCATTTGTTTAACGATCTAAAAGAAGATGAGGAAAAATTTTTTAAATATTTCAGAATGACTCCTACTAAGTTTTTGAACTTCTCCAAATTTTGGAGTCTGAAATATCCTACCAAAACACCTCATTTCGAAGAGCAATATCGAAAGAAGAAAGACTTGCGGTAGCGTTGAGGTAAGTGATTTTTCTTTGTTCATTTTATGCATCTAATGAAAAGTAGATCCGAATGCGAAGAAATATTCGACGATAATAAATATAAGATAATTATCTGTTATACTATCAAGAGTAAATGTTATTCAATTACCTCAAACATTCAACAAAATAAAACATGTTACGTCGCATTCTTTGTTTTCATTTAGGTATTTCGTAACATAGGGTGGGGGGTAACCAGTCCCTCTGTTTGCACCTGGTAGAGCTATCTATTATTTATTATCCGTAATAGAACCATTCAATGCTGAGGAAATATACTTGCACCTATATAAAGAATATAATGAATATTAAAAGTGGCGGAATGTACGTTGAGTGTGAAGTCGTGAAAATTAAAAGAGATTGTGGCGACAAAGGACCCATCATGTACAGGACGTCGTATATATTAAGAAAAATAAAACAATGTTGATAAAAAAAATAACAAAACAAAAAATATAAGAAAAAATCAAAGTACATATGTACATAAAAAATATTGAACATGAAACGTCAGTCTTAAACTTAATCAATATTGAAACAAAAATTAGAAACTATAAATAAAAAAAAACAAAACTATCTATGAACTTAAGAATATGTCAAGAATAAAAAGTTATAAATTAGAGAAACATCAAAGTATGTACATAAAAAATCAGTCATAAGGCTAAACACTTAGAATGTCTTCATCTTCGTAAGCAAGACTCTGTTGAGTATTATCATTGGATGATGATGATGGCATAAAAGAATACTGATGATAGGGAGGATTGTAGTTATATTGTTGTGGTTGCGATTGGTAATATGTTTGTGCTGTAGCGGTTCGCTCCAACGCTGAATTTTTATTCAAAGAGATTTGTTTCATTTCCGCCTCAGTGATTATATTAAACACCTTTCTTTTAACGTCCACTTGAAGCTCATGGCACAAAGTTTTTGTTGTTTCGGCCATGGTTTCAAAAACTTGCCTATAGGATCTTTGCTCGATTGTGGTTTTTAGCTGCTTTTTTCGTTCAAGTAATTTTGAAGCACTTGAGCTGTTGAAACCGTTGATCCTTTTTCGCGTTGATGGTCCTCTTTGGGGTCAAAGATTCGGTTCTTTTGTTTGATGACACGGATGGACAATCAAAATTGTTGCAAATTGGTAGTGTTTCTTCATTTTCTCCATGAGACGACTCAGACTCATCATCAACGTTGGATAGCAATTGTCGTTCTCCCATATACGACCTAAAGAAACAACAAAAGCAGCGTCAAAAAAAAAAAACTAGAAAAGCTACCCAATCGAGCATTGTATGACTATGAAATTGAAAACTATTTTAAAAATCGAATATTAAACATTTTCGTGGAATTTTCATGCGCGACACATTACCGGAAAAACCAGCAAAATCTGTGGAATGCGGAATAATTAATTTAGATGAAAGTCATAGTAGAGGACCCATTGGGTAGCATATGTGAAAAAGGATAAAATAGCAGAATACTTCGACAGCTTTGGAAATTTAAAACCTCCAATTGAATTAGTTAAATATTTAAATTGTAACAAAATATTTTATAACCATCTAGTAAAAATAACATTTGTTTTTCGTTACTTTTGCTAATCTCGTGCATAATGAAATGTTGTAGCCATTGAACAAAAAGTTCTGATGTTATCCATCCATTTTTTGAGCATTCAAATGCTTTATTTGGTGGAGCTCCTTTTTTTAAGGCATCATTCAGTCAACATAGGTGGTATAAATTCGCCTGCTGCATTCATTGCACATATGCATGTTGTGGACAGACCTCTTTCTCCACTTGTGATTGCACCCACTTGGTGTTTTCCCTTTTGAGCAATAACTTTAGAAGGTTTGTGAACAGTGGATAATCCAGTTTCGTCCATATTATATATTTGGTGTGCAGCAAACTTGTATTTATCCAGTATTTCTTCGTACTTATCAAAAAACTCATTAACACGTTCTTTGTTGAACCCTTTGCTTCGGGCCATCGATGTTGATTCTGGAACACGCAAAGACAAATTAGGATGCTCTTTCATAAACCTATAATACCACTTTTTGCCCGCTATTTTTTCTCTTTGTTAAAACGATGAGGCAGTTGACATTTTTCAGCGAGCTCAAATGCAAGCTTTCTGAATTCATTGGTAGTTAATCCGAAGAAATAAGACTCTAAATTCATCAAATGCTGCGCCAGTATCTCTTCCATATCTGGTGGCATATCGTTAGGTCTTCCAAACTTTGTTCTTGTATTCAAATTTTTTAAATGTTGTCTCAGTGTAGGTTTCGGTATATTAAATCTTCTGCAGGCTTCATTAAATCCTATTTCTCCACTCCGATGTTTCTGTAAAGCTTCATCCATATCTTCTTGCTTCCAAGTATTATACTTTCTCTTCTCCATATTTATTACCTGGTGAAGAGTTATTTAAATTTTCAGACACATTATTTGCAATACCTAAGTCGTACCGGTACGAGTAAAGAATTTTTAACAGGTACGACTTAACCAGCAGGATCTTTGAGGTTGAAAAATAAAATTACTAACATAACCTAAAAATTTTCTCCTGTTTGAGTATGCCCAAACGATTGACAGATAAGCATTAAAAATCGGTGTAAACAAAGACAAGATATAAAGATAACATTCCTGCCGTAAAAAGCTTATGAATGAGTCGTTAATTTTACATGAAAAGTGATAAAAACTCTGTATTAATAAAACAGATCATCATAACAACAATATTGCTTCAATATTTACAAAGGTTTTCAAAGTGGTACCTCTGGCAGCATTTCTACTACACCTAATAGAAAATTGTCTTTCAATCATCGAAAGCGTCTCTATCCTCTCTCACACATTCAGCTTCTCTAATCCTCTGCCTTAACTCTCCTTCATCGGACAGTCTCAGGCGTATACTATTTCCTTGTAATATCTAAATGAAGAAAAATATGCAGGGTTGAGATCAGGTGGCGTGAGCCACCTAATTGGTCCGCTGCGTCCGATCCATCTGTTGGGGTATTTTGCATGGAGATAATTTTGAACTTGCCTTGCGTTGTGACACGGAGCACCATCATTTGGAACACCATGGTTCGTCGTAGTTCGAGATTCACATTACCCAGCAACAATGGAAGTTCATTTTCTAAAAGTTTCGGTAGGTTTCTCCATTTAGTCTGGCCGGCAATTCAAACGGACCAATTAGTTCACCATTGAGTGTGCCAGACCACAAGTTAACGCTGAACCGATGTTGAAGTGCTGCAGCTCTGATAGTGAAAGTTTTTCAATGGCCCACAGTGATAATTGTGAATATTAAATATTCCACGTCGTTTAAATTTCCGACTTGACCAACGATTTTTATCTTCCTTAAAAAAGTAAAGGACGTTTTCTTAATTTTTTTGCAATTGAAGCTTTATGATTTGTACTTTTTGGGTAAAATAATCAGCCACAACTCTAATAAAAGCTGTGAAAATGTTGGTCTAAAGTGAAAACTTTATGGTCGTTGAATTATGACCTTGTTTTTAAGTTTCAATTAAAAATCTGAAAGGTGACAAGTGGAAGCTTCAAAACTGCGCCATAATTTTAGCTTTAATAAGCATTAAAAAAAGTAGTACAAAGGGCTGAAAATGCTAAAATTGACTTTTAAAGGCATTAAGGTGAAAACTTCTGAAAATAATTAATTCAACAAAAAAATTTTCTTTTGCCATTTATCATTCCAAAGTAATTTATTGAAAAATTACTTGAAACTAACCAACAAATACTACAGGTTCGGTGAAAAAATTTTAGACAAGAAATGGTATTATCAATAAAACAGATGTTCATGGCAAAAACAGCGCTGAGAAAAATAACAAAATGCCGATAAAAAACACTTCAGTCGTTCTTTTGTTTTACAGCAAGTGTGTCGCCTTTTTGTTTTCATTTGTATACTTTGCTCGTTTATCAGACCTTATGTAAAGATGAATTACACGTTAAGTGAATATGCGAAATGCATTATTTTTATGGGTTGCAGAGGAAACGGCCGTGAAGCAGCACGACTGTATCGTGAACAACTTCAACGTCGTGGAGGGCCGCAACCTGGGCAATATCCGACCATCGTGTTTTATCCGCACGCACAACACGTTTTTTATCGCAGGCCATTCCTGGTCGCCACGTTCGTCGTGAAGGAATTCTTAGATTGACCCGATCGTAGGAAGCGGTTCTGGAAAGTCCAGCGAAATCCGTCTACAGTACGGAAGTATGGCTCGTACTCTCAACATCCCAAGATCTTCTATCAACGCAATACTTTACCATGAAGGCTACCATCCATTCACATACAACGAGTCAAGCTTTACTGCCTGCAGACCACCAATTGCGAATGATTTTTGCAACACCATGTTGCGATTAGAGCGAGACAATCCTGGATTTTTAATAAAATATTATGGTCCGATGAGTCATGCTTTAAACGATGTGAATATGTAATATTCACAATTACCACCCGTGGGCCATTGGAAATCCTCACACTATCAGAGCTGCAGCATTTCAGCATCGGTTTGAAATTCCAGAAAATTCAGAAAAAAATCATAACTCAAAACTATAAAAATCGGACTACATACATGGGTGATTTGGATACCCCGACACGAGGACTTAAATTTTATTTTTGGACGTCACTGTTCTGGCCAGTCTGTATATATAATATAACAACAAGAAAGGAACAGTGTTGACAGAAGTCAAAACTGTTTTTGGTAGTAACCATGGATATCATATCGTTTTGAATATATAATAACGACATCTAATCCGATAATTTGGTAATTTTTGAAAAACGTTTTTTCATAAATGAAAAATTCTTCCCAAATTTTTGAACACTCATTTAAATTAGAACTCTTATAAAACCATACAAAATGTCAGTAGAAAAGTTCCGTAAAAACTTCTTTTTGATTTTCTTTGAAAACAAAATACGAATATAGGCCGATTAGTTGAAAAAATTTTTATAAAGAAAAAAAATTTTCGTATACAATCGTTATTGAAAATTCTAAAGTCAATATCAAGCCTTGAAATCAACGGGCGACAATTGAGCGACAAACTTGACAAATCATGACTTGATGGTTCGTTGATTTTAACGGAAGACAAACGGTTACAAGATGTGACAAAATCAAGGCTTGATGCGTCCTTGAAATCAAAGGCAACGTCAAGGCGGTGTCAGGGCATGACAAAATCGACTTGATTCCTCTTTGATTTCACGAAGTTAGCTGGGTTAGGTCATGTGATGGTGCAGGACTGTCAGTAGTCGATGATGATGCTGCAGGACACCCATCCGGTGCTGGCCTGTCAGTCACATATGACCCACTAAACTCTGAGTCAGAAATATGTTTTCGTTGAGTGGTTTATCCCAGTAACACAAAATCCAGATTGAATATTATCAATTGTAGCTGCTGATGGCAATGATGTTTTTACCAACTCAGGTATATCATATATTGTGATTGTCTTTCCCGGGTGACTGGCTAACCAGTTGTCGCTAAGCTTGATTATAATATTTCTTGAGGCCCATAAACTGTCCTATCTAAGGCTGCAGCTTATGGCGCAATGGGAGAAATGATAAAATTGTAACCCGTTTTCTTTGAAGTAATCAAGAACTTCTATAGATAAATGCGAGTCATGATTGTCAGAAATAACACTAAGTTTACTTTTGGTTTGGCGTATTTTACGATGTTAAGCAAACTTCTGAAATTGGCTTCTTTCATCCACCCAGAAGAATTAGCATCGCCTTCAGAGCCCATGTCACCCCTGATGAAATGTTCTTTATAGTGAACTCGTGGAAAAACAAAGAATGGAGGAACCATGTTGCCAACGTGAAGATAGCAACCGCGACCGTCACCAGCGTATCTCGTTCAGCGAAGTCATTTTCCCAAATTTTTATTCCTCGACGAGCTATTACTCTATGGGAACATGTACAGTTGTCAGTACAGTTTCATCTACGTTCCAAATATCACCAGGGCTCAGATTATGCGGAGGTAAATGGTTTTCAAGTTGTCATAGAACAATTTAACGTTATTTTTGTTGAAAGACGTGGCACGAGATAAACTAGTGGCAAGGAGATCGTGTGGATAGTGCGGATGGCGTTTAAGAAAATGCCCCAACCAATCTTCACAGCAGTTTTGTACTCCATGAGTCAGGCATGGACTTGTTATTTTTTTGCAAATTAATATGCGAACTTTCGTGTTTCATAAGGCGTCAATCAAAATAAATATCTGCTGATGTCTTAAGTAACTCTCTAAAGCACGCTCTTCCTCGTCACTGAATATTTGTCTATTTTTCTAAAGCCAACACTGTCCAAAACTGATTCGGCTTTCGACAATTCAGTATTGTTTTCTAATTTTTCTTAAATTGACAACATGGCGTTGGAGTGTTTTATAAGGTATAGAAAATGCTTCTGCCGTAGAATTTATACTTTTTGTCAAAGATAACTTGTTGACATGCTCTATCCGTTACATCTTTCAGCGTACTCCCTCTATTTGTTTTCTTGTATGTTCGCATGGTTCTGAAATAACAATTTTTGATGATATTTCATAAATACTGGCTTCCTTTTACATATAAAACATCTGTAATATTATGGGGCTGGTTGACCAGGTAGTCAACATTATACCGTTATACATTAGTCGACCAGCCCCAGTTACCTTATAATTTGTAATCGTGTCATAACCTTAAAACTGCAGGAAATCAAGTAGAATAATATATAAAAGAAAGAACATGAATCAAACATTCGCCATAAATACTTTGACAATCAATAACCATGATTAAATAGGCATCATTACAATTAACGACGACAAAAATAATTACGTACGTGTGTTATTCTTCAATATTACGATCCTTTACTCAAACGTTGCGCGTGCGATACGTCGCTCTGCCGGTGACTGAGGGCGAGGTGACGAACTCTCATGCCTCATCGGTTGGCTCAATGCTATTGCGTCGAACGAGTTTTGATAGTTAGTCTACCTACCCTATAGTCAACCAGCCACGGTCTCCCTACGTATCGTTTTGCACGGTGCGGAAGTTTATACGAAATTTTTCGACAACGGTCCAGTTATTTATCGACATACATGAGGTAGGTACTATAAAATGGGTCAAGAAATAGATGGAAATTCTGATTTCGTTAATTGAAGAGCGCCCTGTAACGATAAAACGATAGAGGATAAAGACAAAATTAAAAAGAACGGCATGGAAAGACGTTTGCTGTGCATTAAAACAAGATTTTGAATCTTGTAGTGAATCAAACAAAGACGACTTTGATAAGTTTAGAATATTTTTATTTATATTTGGTACTATTCAAATTTTTGACCACTGCCAAGGTAGAACCTTCTTCACTCTGGAAATAATTAGCGAACTGGTCACGAATTTCGTTCGCCGATCGTCCGCCTCGTATCCGTGTCCATTTTGTTCAATATCTTAAGCCGATCACTTCTAATGAATTGTAACCATCCTTCTTCCACAAAATTATGTAATATACAAGCTGCTTTCACAATGGAAACAGCAAATTCTGGCAAAACATTTAAAGGACGATGGAAAATTCGCCATTTATTGGAAAGTATTCCAAAAGTACATTCGATGTATCTTCTCGCACGTCACAATCGGTAGTTGAATATTTTTTGGAAAGCGAAAGATGATTTCCACCAAATGGTCGCATTAGATGATTTGTGAGTGGAAAGGTTTCATCGCCTACAGTACGTACGGTAGGGAGTATTCGTGCTAGAGGCATGAAGCTTCCGGATATTCAATGACTTTTGCTCTAATAACTTCAAAACAAACTTTGTTTTAAAATTGTAGAGTCACAATCTTTCCGTATGACCCTATCAACAAACACAAATCTGTAATTACTGTCTGCTATCCCCAAAAGAACAAGTGAAAAATATTCTTTGTAGTTAAAAACATGGATCCACTGTTTTCGGGTTTTATTATACGGATATGTTTCCGTCGACAGCCCCAAGGCAATTGGGAAAGTTCGCCGTTTCTTCAAATGCCTTCGCAATGGATCTCCACTGATCAGCGTTAGGAATAGGAAGAAATTCTTCTTGCAAAAATTTCCATATATTGCAACAAACATGCAGTATAATATTACTAATAGTCGATATTCCCAATCGATATGTGTAGTGAAGATCTGTTATCGAACATCCACTAGCCAAGTACCTGAAATCAAATTCTGCTATGAATTATTCGATATTTTCTCAACTTTTATGTTTTTTTAATATGTTGCCGTTTTTAGGAAAATTGGTCATGACAAAATGGACGAATGTTCGCGACAATTTTCTGAGGAACTTCAGAAAAATCAAGAGCAGAAGACATCTGGCGCTCCAGCTAAAACGGTACGGAAATATATAATTTACGACCAGCTGCAGTTTCTGAAAAGATTTATAAATCAAATGAAACAGTGTCTAGTTTAGATTCTTCGGTAGCACCAAGAGTAGAAGAAACACAAATTGGTAGTGAAGAACGTGATGACGCACACTGATTTCTACGAATTTGCCATCTACATCCAAGTCCGTGGACGTAAAGGGCAAAAAACGCAAGCTCGATGAATTTGAAGAAAGAATGATAAATATATTAGAAAACACGCCGGAAAAAGTTACATATTAGAAAAACATCCGGAGATGAACTTTTCGTCAGTCTTTGCCATCGACCCAGAATTTTAATGACGACGAATTGTTGGAATTGAAAATGAATCTGCTGAATTCGATTCGCAATATGAAAGACAAACGTTTCCGACAAATGCCCTCTACACGCTCTTTCATTGAACCAACTCACAATTATCAACCATTTGCGTATTCTCATTCGCAAACAAATATGTTCGCCCCACAGTATTCGTCAATTGTACCGCACCAAAAAACGACATATTCATCACAAAATTCATTCTCCTCTTTGACACCGAATACACAACATCTATAGAAATCCACTTCTGATTCAAAAGTTACTTCTCCTTTGTGCTCGAAATCTCCTGACAACAATGAATATGAGATCGACCTTACAGACATTTAGATAGATGACGTCTTACGTTTGTATACCCTTCATTTTATATTCAATACATCTTTATTTTTGTTCGTTTTTTTTCAACTTATTTTATTTTCAATCTAAATTCATTTTATTCTTTGTTTTCTAATATTGTATGTATACTCAAAATGTTCCTCATTTAGAAATAAAGTCGTGTAAAAATAATAACCCTTGTTATGCTGAATTAGATATTAAGATTTATATATATTCAAGATATTCTTTGAAAAATGCTATACTCACCTTATCGTGACAGCTAACATTTCGGCAGGGCAGATTGAATCCCTCATTTGCGTATTCTGTCGAGTTATAGATGGTTCGATCCTCTCTAGTAAGTAAGTAAACGTCGAAATTGTCATGCGAAAGTAATTAAAAATTTTTGTCCATCGTCCAATAAAGAAGGGTATAATGTATTAAAAGCACCCACTTCCTTCGTGCAAATTAATTGTATGAACCAGAATCTTCTGTTGCGGCACCTCCTGCGCATTTACGACGACGATAAACCAAATACATGACAATACATTTTTCCTATCCTCTGCGTCCATAATAAACTCAACAAAGAATATATACATACTGAACGAAAGCGTCACTCGCAAAAATTCATATAAGTTTTTAGTGCGCATGTTACCTAAATATAACGGATTACATAAACAGCTGATTTCGCACCAATAAAAATAAGATTTCACTTTGGCGCTCAAACACCTTTAACTGCAGGACCGGTTTAGGGGACGACGGAAATATGTTCCAAAGTTACGTAGATGAATGGTTTTCTTCGTTCAATACTTATTGTGTTAATCAAATATCAAAACTTTATGTCTGATTTGTTTCCATCCCATTTGACTTAACGATAATCAATTCGAATAAATTCCTGAATCCGTGCGTTTGCGTTTTATTAGTGCGAGCTACCTAAACTCGCTCAAGGTCATAAAAATCTGTTAATACGATTTTGTTCTAAATTACCGAGGTGACGCTTCTTGTTCAGTATGTATATATTCTTTGGCTCAACTACTCGATACGACTGCTCAACTATGTCTGGCAACATGATACAAAAATTACAAGATATGTCCTTTAGAAATCCCATTTTCGTTCTGTTCGCGCATCACTGACTGACGTCACATCCAGTTGGAGAAGCTTCTCGTGGCTGTTCGCAAGCTTTGTTTATGTAATCAGAGTCGCATTTTCTCTTTCATGTTGATATTATACTATTATATAAAATGCATTAACGACTTGTAAGACGAGTAGATTTGGCCTTCTGATTATTAAACAAAATCGTATCGGTATGAGATTCTTTAAAATATACCAAAGCAGCGAGAATAAGAATAATTGATTGTTTTTAGGATTATCTAAAACTAATTAAATATGGTTTTACGTAGATCCTCATATTAATATCCATGTATGTGGCAGTTCAGAGTAACTGTTCATAAAGAAATGTCTGGAAATATTCAAATGCTGATTTTTATAAATACACCTGCTTTCAATTTGAATTTTTCATTCGAAAATATGATGAGAATTTAAAAGACTATTTAAAAATTCCTACAACATGAGTTTTTTTGCCGAATGAACAAAAATATTCAGAGGTCCACTGACAATATAAAGAATAATCAGACTGATCTACGAAATTCGCAGAATTTCAGTAATATACAGAAATCTCACGACTGAGAAAAACACCCATTTTCCGTTTTTCTGAATTTCTTTTTTTTTGGATGATTAGATATTTGATATACACATTCAAGATAACACAATAATCAACGTGAAAGTATAAAACAGAAATTGACTCAATAATAGAATAATTGCACAAGTGCATAAAAATTACGAATTACTTTGGAATTGTGTTATCTCAAAATTAGACTCTTTTGCTTTCATGTATTGTCAAAGAGTAGGAGTCAAAAGATGAGTGCTCTTTTACAAAATACGAAAATAAACGAGTACAATTATTAAATAGTATGTTTGAATGCAAAATCATTTTTATACACTAATGTAATTCATTCGAATACTTCGTGACATATATTAACTTGAACTTCTTGTAATAGATGCTCTTCCATTATTAATTTTGCATTGACATCCGAGATTTTTTTTACTTTGAAATTCTTGTATTCCTGGGATGACACGTTCGACAGGAACCCATCTCCTCATCTTTGTCCAGGATATATCCTTTTCTCCCACAAAATCCTTGAATTGTCGCAATACATAGGTAATTTTTGTTGATCTTGGTAGTTTTGGTTAGTTCTGAACGTTGTTTTCCTCCATCGATTGTATCGAATGCTCATCAAAACGCGACATATTAACCCGTTTTCACCGAACTCTCTTGGTGAACAAATTATCTGCCAAATGCGATGTTTTCAGTCTTTTTACTTAACAATTTTCTGAAATTTTCTCTTCCTCGTTTTACTTGCACCGACAAGACTTTTATTTAAAATTTTATTTAAATATCCGAAAATGCATTCTGCATTTGAAAAATAACATTTTGAATTTTTGGGGCACTGTATATGTTTGGTGTGGTCCATTAGGTTTTCCAAATATTTTTTTCGGATACAAATTTTGTCTCCATTTACGGCGTTAAATATACCCTCTAATATTCCCATTTCATCCATAAATGACTCCGACGGTTTAACGAACCCACCTTCACTCAAATGATCAACCCACGTGTAAGTATTGGAATCATTAGAGGTTAGTTAATCTTTTACATAAGTAGCCTGCAAGATTTTCAAGACCATCGAACGCAGCATCATTAAGATCATTTTGGAAGTCTTCGCGAGCTACATCAGGCTGGTTAGGAATTAATAATCCCTGAAAACACTGCGATCCTAAACAATCGTCTGTCATCGAAATGCTAGGTAGAATCCTGTTCAACATTTCCCTGATCAGAAAAAGCGACGTCATTCTGTCCTAGTATTAACGATCTCAACCTGTATCGAAATTCCAGTGCATTTGGGTGATCATGGAGACCTCCTCGGGATCGCACAGAACCGAAATAATTTTCGAGAACATCTTGATTCAGTCTGTACGTCAGGATATATGATATCGAAAATTCCTCCGACAAATCATTGAGCAATCCTTTCAATGAATTGTTGGTGATAATGATTCCTAAAAATAGTAACCAAGAAATGAAAAAAGTTAAAAATCTAATCGAATGAAGAAACCTTTTGAAATGACATCAGAACAGACTTTCCTATTACTTTCATCGATTTCATTGTCTCCGTCATTTTATCGATAATATCGTTCTGAACTTCGATCGCAAGTCCGTACGCTTTCATTCGTTCTCGACTATCTATCTCTGGAACCCTTACATTGAGGCAATCGAACCAATCATTAACCTATTCAGAATTGTGGAATATTAATTAATAGATACCAATATATTTTGAATATGACTAAAACTGAGCTTACCATAACTTGAAGAAATCTGCACAAGTTTCCCAGTTCTCATTTCCCAGCTCATTATTCATTCCACTTCTCGTAATAGCGCATGAAATTGTATGGGAGAATAATTTTGCCGCCAGCTTGACTTTTTGTCTCCTCACATCTTTACAATTCAAATCTCTTCGAGATTTTATGAGTTACTCGGAGGTCCGATTCACTATTAATATCTATTATTTGTTCGATCATGTTTTTCTGATAGTTTTTCCATCAACAGAGAAACCATAGTCAACAAAATTATTTCTTACTAATTTGAGGAGGTGTGGAACATCGGCAAAAACATACACTTTTCGATTGTTGGAAGGATTGATAAAAAAAGGTTTTTCAATAGTAATATTGAGTTCTCCGTGCAAACCCTATTACTTCCCCTAGATCGCTTACTACAACAACTCTAACACCTATAAGAAATAAATATTGTTCATATGTGTCAGGTACAAGATATAGAAATATCTCACCTGATATTTCTATATAATTAATTACGTTAAGTAACAATTCTTTTGTAACCTTGCAATCATAATCCAAAAAAATCGGTTGCTTCGATTGTCCTACCAATCCTCTGATCATCATTACTTGCGAATAATTACAAGGCGCCAATGTTTCATCACAAACTTTGTCATATGTACATATATTCCCTTCTCAGTTTCATCTCGTCAAAAGAAAGAACACAAATTTTTCCTTCGGATCTCATATCCTTGTTCTTAATAATGTTGAAAATCCAACCAGTTTCGTAATGTTGAAACGGCAGGAAAAGGGTAGTGTTTCTTCAACAATAGTCTATACAATCGAGGACCAGCTGCATGAAAATGGATGGCCCTGCTAATATCTCGAACTGACCAACGTGCCCGAATATTTGGATTACGGAGTTTCTTTAATTGTGCCGTTGTGAATAAATTTTGAACGCTAGTCATTTGGTTTTCCAATTCTTCGATACGCTTAAGTAATTGATCACGACTTTCGGTTTCGATATTTGACCTAAAACCAGTTCGAAAATAGATCTGCTTCAAAAAAGATTTTCATATACGTTTTATTCTGAGTATTTTCGCTGGTCGATTCGCTAACATATGCGCTATGAACGTGTGTATTCTCGGAAACATTTTTGTCAATACGACTAAAAATTAACATTATTACTTTGTAGATAAAGGTAAAATTAGATATCCAGTTTGTTGGGAATGTTCAGATAAAATTTCATTCACGAATTCTTTATTAACCCTCTTCTTAAACCGTTGCGTTCGTGATGATACAACTGAGGAAGGTTCTTCAGAGTTTGGAAGATGTTGCGATGGAATGGCATCAGGTTTCAAACCCCGAAAATTTTGGTTGATACTTCAAAAATTGATGCTTCAAGTTGATAACAAAGTCGTCTTGTGTGAAATGTTTTCCACAAATTCTTGAAGTTGCCAAATTTATTTTGCCTTTTCGACGACAAGCCAATTTCCAAGCTTCCGCAATCAGTTTGTTGGAAGGAAACGTAAAGAACTTGATATTTTTGCAAAAATTTTTAGCTTGGTTGTCACTATTGCATCCAAACACTGCACAACGCATGATGATCGTTGAAGTTGAATTCAAAATCAAAGAAGTAATTGAAAACGATTGATGTAACGATAAAAAAAATCACTGAAACTCAACGAGAACACACTCAATTCTCAAGTGGTTTATTCAAACTGAACGGTAGTCCAAATTTCAATCCAATTTCATTGAAGTGAAATTCAATCTTTCAAAACATTTTAAATTTCTTATACAAAATTTTTCTGCGAAATTTGAAGCGATAACAAAACGGATAATCATGCAGATGAAATAAAATTACTAATGTTCAGCTTTTTAAAACCATGTATCAATAGCTTTATGATCTATTTCAGTTAAAAACCAGGACAGAGGATTGTAAACTTTATACTTGAAACATTATCCCGAAGAAACCAACAACAATTAAAACCCAAATTTTTTTAAAAATTTATTCACATTTTACTTAATCACACTTCTAAACATCAAAGTAAAAAAAAAATGATATTTCCTAGTTCGCATCGAGAAAGTATATGTTTCTAACTCCCAGTCGGGAGTCAAATGGAGATAAGTGGAATACAACAATTGCTATAGCTACTTTAATGAAGAGAGGGTTTCAATGTTTTTCTGATTGAACGGTTTTCGTAGATTATTTAGAACGAAAAGTTAATATCGTATCAATATATCCAAAAGGCAAACAAAAATAATTTAATGTGGTTTTGCGCCGAGTTGCTTCGCAGGAAAAACCACCTTTGTTAGGGAAATTTTAAAAGGAGATATACTTCGAATTTAAATTTATTAGCAAAACGTGAACAAACAAACCACTGCGGGCGTCTTTCACCAACACTACTACCGCTCGAATAGAGCTTATCTTTCCGATATCCGAAATATTTCAATGCAAAAACTGATTTTACCAGTAAGGTATGTTAACTAGCTCCTGGTGAAATACGCCATAGAAAAGATACCTCATCAACAATTTCGAAACGTCTGAACACACCACCTTCCTTTTTGGTGGTGTCAGGATGACGGAGAGGGAGAAGATTTCGGACAGAGAGCACAGCATAATCAAAAATATGTACCTACGCTTATGTAATATGTAATTGTTATTTCAATTTCGCATGTACCACTAATTACGAAATTTTAGTTTCATTCTAAAAACTAGTCAGGTACTGTTTATTCGTCAATTTGATTTTGTATTTCAAATCGGTGGCGTCGCTCATTAGTGCAAAATCATCCGCCGAACCTGCGCACTGCGAAACGTGAACGAAAATTTGCTCGGTGTGTCGGTTCTTTGTTCGTAGGTATATATATTTTGGCATTCTTCATTTCGTACCTTGCCGTAAAAGTGACAACATGTATTCCGAGAGCAGTTCTGACGAAGAGTTTTAAAGTGGCCGCATTATTAGCAGACGCGGAAGAGGAGAAAAAGAAAAATGTGGGTTCATCCAATCAATCAGAAGAGATCAAAACTTGGCGAATTTCATCATTTGTTTAACGATCTAAAAGAAGATGAGGAAAAATTTTTTAAATATTTCAGAATGACTCCTACTAAGTTTTTTGAACTTCTCCAAATTTTGGAGTCTGAAATATCCTACCAAAACACCTCATTTCGAAGAGCAATATCGAAAGAAGAAAGACTTGCGGTAGCGTTGAGGTAAGTGATTTTTCTTTGTTCATTTTATGCATCTAATGAAAAGTAGATCCGAATGCGAAGAAATATTCGACGATAATAAATATAAGATAATTATCTGTTATACTATCAAGAGTAAATGTTATTCAATTACCTCAAACATTCAACAAAATAAAACATGTTACGTCGCATTCTTTGTTTTCATTTAGGTATTTCGTAACATAGGGTGGGGGGTAACCAGTCCCTCTGTTTGCACCTGGTAGAGCTATCTATTATTTATTATCCGTAATAGAACCATTCAATGCTGAGGAAATATACTTGCACCTATATAAAGAATATAATGAATATTAAAAGTGGCGGAATGTACGTTGAGTGTGAAGTCGTGAAAATTAAAAGAGATTGTGGCGACAAAGGACCCATCATCTACAAGCCGTCGTATATATTAAGAAAAATAAAACAATGTTGATAAAAAAAATAACAAAACAAAAAATATAAGAAAAAATCAAAGTACATATGTACATAAAAAATATTGAACATGAAACGTCAGTCTTAAACTTAATCAATATTGAAACAAAAATTAGAAACTATAAATAAAAAAAAACAAAACTATCTATGAACTTAAGAATATGTCAAGAATAAAAAGTTATAAATTAGAGAAACATCAAAGTATGTACATAAAAAATCAGTCATAAGGCTAAACACTTAGAATGTCTTCATCTTCGTAAGCAAGACTCTGTTGAGTATTATCATTGGATGATGATGATGGCATAAAAGAATACTGATGATAGGGAGGATTGTAGTTATATTGTTGTGGTTGCGATTGGTAATATGTTTGTGCTGTAGCGGTTCGCTCCAACGCTGAATTTTTATTCAAAGAGATTTGTTTCATTTCCGCCTCAGTGATTATATTAAACACCTTTCTTTTAACGTCCACTTGAAGCTCATGGCACAAAGTTTTTGTTGTTTCGGCCATGGTTTCAAAAACTTGCCTATAGGATCTTTGCTCGATTGTGGTTTTTAGCTGCTTTTTTCGTTCAAGTAATTTTGAAGCACTTGAGCTGTTGAAACCGTTGATCCTTTTTCGCGTTGATGGTCCTCTTTGGGGTCAAAGATTCGGTTCTTTTGTTTGATGACACGGATGGACAATCAAAATTGTTGCAAATTGGTAGTGTTTCTTCATTTTCTCCATGAGACGACTCAGACTCATCATCAACGTTGGATAGCAATTGTCGTTCTCCCATATACGACCTAAAGAAACAACAAAAGCAGCGTCAAAAAAAAAAACTAGAAAAGCTACCCAATCGAGCATTGTATGACTATGAAATTGAAAACTATTTTAAAAATCGAATATTAAACATTTTCGTGGAATTTTCATGCGCGACACATTACCGGAAAAACCAGCAAAATCTGTGGAATGCGGAATAATTAATTTAGATGAAAGTCATAGTAGAGGACCCATTGGGTAGCATATGTGAAAAAGGATAAAATAGCAGAATACTTCGACAGCTTTGGAAATTTAAAACCTCCAATTGAATTAGTTAAATATTTAAATTGTAACAAAATATTTTATAACCATCTAGTAAAAATAACATTTGTTTTTCGTTACTTTTGCTAATCTCGTGCATAATGAAATGTTGTAGCCATTGAACAAAAAGTTCTGATGTTATCCATCCATTTTTGAGCATTCAAATGCTTTATTTGGTGGAGCTCCTTTTTAAGGCATCATTCAGTCTACTGCGCTTAAATATCAACATAGGTGGTATAAATTCGCCTGCTGCATTCATTGCACATATGCATGTTGTGGACAGACCTCTTTCTCCACTTGTGATTGCACCCACTTGGTGTTTTCCTTTTGAGCAATAACTTTAGAAGGTTTGTGAACAGTGGATAATCCAGTTTCGTCCATATTATATATTTGGTGTGCAGCAAACTTGTATTTATCCAGTATTTCTTCGTACTTATCAAAAAACTCATTAACACGTTCTTTGTTGAACCCTTTGCTTCGGGCCATCGATGTTGATTCTGGAACACGCAAAGACAAATTAGGATGCTCTTTCATAAACCTATAATACCACTTTTTGCCCGCTATTTTTTCTCTTTGTTAAAACGATGAGGCAGTTGACATTTTTCAGCGAGCTCAAATGCAAGCTTTCTGAATTCAGTGGTAGTTAATCCGAAGAAATAAGATTCTAAATTCATCAAATGCTGCGCCAGTATCTCTTCCATATCTGGTGGCATATCGTTAGGTCTTCCAAACTTTGTTCTTGTATTCAAATTTTTTAAATGTTGTCTCAGTGTAGGTTTCGGTATATTAAATCTTCTGCAGGCTTCATTAAATCCTATTTCTCCACTCCGATGTTTCTGTAAAGCTTCATCCATATCTTCTTGCTTCCAAGTATTATACTTTCTCTTCTCCATATTTATTACCTGGTGAAGAGTTATTTAAATTTTCAGACACATTATTTGCAATACCTAAGTCGTACCGGTACGAGTAAAGAATTTTTAACAGGTAAGACTTAAGCAGCAGGATCTTTGAGGTTGAAAAATAAAATTACTAACATAACCTAAAATTTTCTCCTGTTTGAGTATGCCCAAACGATTGACAGATAAGCATTAAAAATCGGTGTAAACAAAGACAAGATTTAAAGATAACATTCCTGCCGTGAAAAGCTTATGAATGAGTCGTTAATTTTACATGAAAAGTGTAAGTTCCAAATTCTAGATGGTAGCAAGTTATGTTTCAATATAATGTCTCCGAGCTTTTAAAGAACTCAGTAACATTGTGCCGGTTAAAAGAGGATGCGCGTCCTGCACTTGTGGCTTCCGGAGACCTTATAGACAAAGACGGATTCCTTTTCAGAAAACCAGTAAACCAATCAGCTCCAGCTTCTTTATTTCTATGCCAAGAGTCTGGAATGTTATACATTCCAATTTTACAGAACAAGCATATGCTAACTTCCTCACTTCTTCTGGCAATAGACCAAAGTAAATTGACGAACATTTTAACAAATAATCCGCCAATGTCTTCTCCTGCTCTTGGTTGAACACCTGTCTAGAGTAGTAACCCACAGTTGGTTTTATACCGGCTTTCAACTTTTCACATAGCGAAACAATGTCATATGGCATATCTCCAATTCTCGAGCTACCGTCTTAAGCTTACGTCCTTCTTTAATAACAGCATCAGCAGCCCGCTGCAAAATCAACCGAAACCTTGCCCCGTTCGGTTTTCCGTTTGTAGTTTCTCATCCTAAAACAAAGTTTGAATTGTATTATTTACGTATTTCATTTGGGACTCACGGGGCACGTTGTTCCGCGGAACAACTAGCCCCTTGCCAAAGGAACTTTGAACCCCAAATCCCATTTTCAACGTAATTTCCAATTATAATGAAATAGGTTGGAAAAATGCTTAGAATGATATTAAAAGATAATCACAATAGTTTTCCCAACCGATAATAGCAATCTATAGAAAAATTTGAAATAATTGAAAAATTTAAAAGAAAATTCACGGAAGGATTTTGAAAAAAGTCGCTTTTACAATTTATCACCGTTTGTCAATATATTTTCCGTCCTTTTCGGATGGAAAAGAAACTTTGCTCCACACAAACCACCTTTAAAACAATAACAAATTAGAAGAGTTCCCTCCTTTCCTTTTTTTTTTTTTTTTTTTTTTCCTTTTCCCTTACAATTTAAATTTTAATGTTTGAATTTCTACAGTCATTCCCTTTGAGAAACCTTGTTCTATTAGTATAAACTAATAATACAATAAAGCCTTTTTTTCCCGAACATCAATCAATTCAAATGGTTTTCAAAACCACGCGGATTCATGCCAACCTTTAAAATTGGTTTTATATTATTTTAAAAATTCCTTTTAAAATGATCGACCCAAAACCTGTAAATTTGACTCAGGCCTTGGGCCATTCCCTTTACCTACGTTATTTAGAAATGAAATATTTCCTTTTTTCCTTTTGTTCCAATATTTTCTCTTCAATTATAGCTTCTCCAAAATTAAAAGGGTTTCAGAATTAAAATGATGTAGAACAATGTCTGTCCTTCTTTTTTTACAAATTTTGCAATTTCAGTTGTTTATTCACATTTTTTTAATAGTTATTTAGTTTGTTCCTATAAATTATTTGTTGGACCTGTACAAGGAATTTTTAAATCACGTTTGAAAAGGAACCACCATCGTCTTATCCTTGAGTTTGGAGAAAAGTGAGCCAACGGTTTTAAACTATAAAAACCATCTTCGTTCCTTTCGATGCCCGTTCGTAAAGCCTAGCCAATCAACGATAAGCCAGGGGATAAACGGAACCTGAAGCGAACAACATTCCTCCGGGAGTTACCCAAGAACCCATCATTCGACGGTTACATACCAAACCTTACAAGAAATTTTGGATAGTTGTTGTTTCAATAATTTTAACAAATTTTTACCTTCTTTTGAACTTCGGGACGTTTTGGTTGGTTGATCTGTGTAGTTGGATTTTATTGAGAGTTTTAAAGTTTTGGAAGTTTTACCAAAAGTAAACGTCCGAATTATTGGCCATGTACCACTTTCGTTTTCAACGAACCATTTTTTGTCTACAGACTTTTACATCGAAGAAAGGGTTCACCATCAATTTTCTTTTCCCATTTAAATTTAATGGGACGGAAAGGTTTTGAGTGGTAACACTTGATTCAAAGATTTGGGAATCCTATATAGTGTCATTACATATAAAATTTAAATGAATTTTAATTTTCGATTTTCTTTTTGCATTCCGATTGGCTCCGCCAAAAGATTTGCCAACGATGGACTTCAGGGAATTTTACCCGGCCGAAAGCCTTTCAATTTGTTCGTAAATTGCCGTTGAATTGGGAAGTAGTCAGAAAATGAAGCCAACAATCCGATAACCTTCTCCGGCGTTATATGCAGAATAGCCCAATTTTTTATAACCTGAATAGCTTGGGTTTTGGGGATGTTAAAAAGAGATGCAACATCAAATGAAAAAGCTGGAAGCCCAACCCATTTTTGAAAATGAACAAATTCGTTTTAACAGTAAAGGGGTTATTGAATTATTTGGAAGGATGTTGTTCAAACGACAAATTATAAGCTGGAGTGTTCATACAACAAACCATAGGTCTAATGTTTATAGTTTTTTGGGTTTTGTAAACCATGTTTGGGACTGGTTGTCTTTCAAACGCTGTTTTCCATCTACCATGTTATGTAACTTTAAATCATTAATGAGATCATTTGATTTAGACCAAATTTATTAGTTGGATCACTATTAATTTTTCATGTGGTTTGGATTGATAACATGTTATTCATGTTAAATTTCAAACCAAACATGATTCTTTGAATTACCTTTGTCAGACCTAATTCAATCAACCCCGGATGATGTTTTAAAAAAATTGTTAGTTTGTATACCTTTGCATTGAATTTTGTCTTTTGTTGGCAAGTTGGCGGAAGAAGTGGTTAATTAGACTTTGTAACCAATAAACCCGACGTTCAATGGTTATTTCTGAATCAAAATTCCGGTCCTTCCAAACTGGAATAGGTACTTCTTTTTTAGTTGGACACTGAATTTAGGACCCAAAGCCTTTCCCGTTCAAGTATCCGAACTTAATGTTTGGATAGTTGAAAACGAAGGCCTGCATGCTGGTTTTCTATAACCCCTCCTTTTTAAACAGTTGTTTCCAATTTTCGCTCTTTTAT
>JAIFOV010000117.1:0-81176 GCA_020654155.1 Novius pumilus
AAGGGGATAAAATTCGTCTAATCGCACGCCGTGTAAACGGAATGACTCGTGTCTGTAATTTTTCGGACAGATCCTTCACGGACGGCCCGGCTCGTATAGCATTCGCCATATCCCGCGCCGTTTAAACGTACCTTTATCTCAACACATGTAGCCTATACAGACATCGGTGCATCATATATAAAGTCGAAGACATCGAAAATAAGAGAAGTTAAATATTTTTTATAAGATTTAAAGCATCTGGGAGGAATTACCGCCCACAGAAATTGTCTGGCAATATGACATTTTGTTAATAATAATATCCTGTGTGACATATATAAAAATCAATGCTTCGAATTTAAGAAAAGTAAGCTATATTTTGGTCTACCTTTACTACCTTCTACCTGTGAACGGGCCGCCTAGTGCAGGTAGCGAGTATGCGCATACTCTTAAGGTGGGCACTGACATAGCCCAAGCGCCGAACCGAGCATTCGGGTCGATCTTTTGGTTCACCGCACGGTGGTCACTGACGTACTCGAGCTTACGTATCGAGCATTTGCTCGACAGTGCTCCACGATATTCCGAACACGTCGGATATAGAGATTGCGAGTGCCGCCTTTATCATAATGGGAAATTGCTACAAAATGTTGAAAAGAAAAAGGAAAACGTTATTGGCAAAGTGACCTTTTTGAGTCAAGAGTAAATGATGGTGGTTTATCATTATTGATGTTATTAAAAAATCAAGGAATTAGTGGGCAATATAAAAACTTCATTCGAATGAGTTCAGCAGACTTCGAATATTTGGTTAACTTGATCGGTCCAAAAATCGCAAAAAACGATTCCACTTGCAGAAAATCGATATCAGTTATAGAAAGATTGGCCGTTACATTACGATTTTACGCTACAGGCGATTCTTTCGTGAGTCTCCAATACCTTTTTAAAATATCCAGTCAACGAATAGGATTTATTGTCCAGGAAGTGAGTGATGCTTTATCAACGGAATTGAAACATTTTGTCAAGGTAAGAAATTTTTTTTTCATTGATTTTCGTCTCAAATTGCTAATCATCAAATAGAACCAAATCGTCATTTGCGCACCCGTTGATGGCAGCGATGTATCAACAAATGACGTTTCTGATATTTGCGCGGTTTTCGCACGTCTGTTTTATTTTTTGTCGTAGATACCCTCACCTGCATCAAAAGAATGTTTGATTTCAAACGCTGCATTTTGTTACGAGTGACAGCCGAATAATTTTCAACTTTATTGCCCACGAATGAACCGAAGCTTTGGCTTTTGTTCGCTGGAACACTTCTTTGCGCGGCATTTTTCAAAATGTTGAAGGCCGAAATCATCATTTCTTCATGCGAATTCGAGTTTTTTTTATGTCTTTTAGCCGGAGGAGTATAAAAATTTTCCATTTGGCTATCGTCGGCTTTCGCTGTTTCAATCTGAAATAAAAATTCAAATTTGTTTACAGATACCTGAATCAACAGAGGAATGGACAGAAATTGCAACTGAATTCAATAACCAGTGGAATTTTCCTCGCTGCCTAGGAGCGCTCGATGGAAAACATGTAATTCTGCAGGCTCCAGTTAATAGTGGAAGCGAATTCTATAATTATAAAGGGTTATTTAGCGTCGTTCTACTGGCATTAGTTGATGCACAGTACGATTTTCGTTATACCAATATTGGTTGTCAAGGACGAATATCGGACGGGGGAGTATTTAGACAATCTCAACTGTATAAGAAAATGGAGAGCAAAACACTCAATTTTCTGCCGTCGATACCTTTGTCAATTGAAGGGCCACGCATACCATATTACGTAGTGGCCGATGAAGCATTTCCTCTTTCACAAAATATAATGAAAGTATATTCAGGTAGTTTCAATAGGGGAACCAAAGAGAGAATTTTCAACTACAGATTATGTAGAGCACGACGAGTGGTCGAAAATGCATTCGGCATATTGTCTGCAGTGTTCCGTGTTTTAAGAAAACCTATGTTAGTTGAAGCAGACAAAGCTGTCTCCGTAGAACATGCAATTGTTTGTCTACATAACTTTTTGAGGAGGAATAGTGAATCTACTGCCATATATACTCCCCCAGGTACATTCGATGAAGATATCGGCGGAAATCTAAGACCCGGAATATGGAGTAATGAAAATGATGCAATTACTTCATTATTAAGTTTCCAGAATCAATCCAGAAGAACAACGACGGTAGTCAAACAAATAAGAGACGAAATCGCCCGTTATTGCGCGAATGAAGGTTCACTAACTTGGCAAAATGAATATGCATAAAATAAATTATTTTACTTACACTGTCTACGGTATTTCGCGGTTTATTCCGGTCAGAGAAAAAGTTGAGGTATTTAAAAGTAAACCAATTGCTTTTATATACAGTAATGTCCGCTTATAACGAACCTCAAGGGACCGACGAAAACGGTTCGCTATAAGCGGAGTTCGCAATAAACGATACACTCTCATATTAGAAAAACATTTATTAAAACATGAAATGAACATTAAATAGAAAAATCATAAACATATTTTTGACTTATTAAATATTATTTTTGGAGAAATCATTAATTTTTGTTTGCTTAATAGTTTTGAAGTGAATATGATTAATATGTAATTCTACTTGAGCAAGATGATCGAGTACATTTTGGGGAGTATTCCGGGCTAAAAGGAAATTACGAACGTTGCCAAGATGTTTGAGTGTGTCAGTTGTAGTTGGAATAGGGGTCAACTCCTCAGTGACACACTCATCTTCATCTTCCTCGCCATCTTCAACACTATCCACTACGGAAGACACTGAAGCGACAATGGCATCATCATCTAAAAATTCGACACTCACAAGATTGTCATCAACACGAACAAATTGATTGAAATCTGTCATGGAATATGCACCATCGTCTTCAATATCGCTCTCATTATCCTCCTGTCCAACTTTTTTTATCCATTCGACTAATGGCAGCTCGTCATCCGAATCGAAATCATCACTCAGTTTGACGAAACCGCCGTGTTGAAAACAATTGAAAATTGTTTGCCTCGATACCCTTTGCCAAGCCAAATGAATGAAGTTTATTGCGTCCAAGAGATTGATTTTGAAATTTTCGCCCCCACCATCAATAAAATTTACCATTTTTGCTAGAAGAAGTCTCCGATAATGTCTTTTCAAGCTATGGATAACTCCCTGATCCATTGGCTGTAGTTTTGAACTAGTATTTGGTGGCATGAACACTAATTTGATGCAATCCAAATTTTTAGGTTCAGGATGAGCTGGGCAATTGTCCACTAATAGTATTATTCGACGTTTTTCTTTGCGTAATTCAAGATTCCATTCGTGTAATTCATTTGTGAAAATCTCCGACGTCATCCACGCTCTCTTATTGAATTTGTAATTTACTGGTAAATTTACAACATTCTTGAAACACCTAGGGTTTTTGGGCTTCCCAATTACCAATAATTTTCGCTTTTCTGTTCCTAATACATTTGCCACCACAAGAACAGTGATTCTTTCCTTAGAAAGTTTTCCACCTTCACAGGTTTCCCCTTTGAATCTTAAAGTCGTATCTGGGGTAAGTTTATAGAACAACCCAGTTTCATCTCCGTTGAATATGTCCTCATCCTTGAAGCCCTTTCTAATTTTTGGTCACTTGTTATCTAGCCAGTCATTAACAACATTTATATTGATTGCAGCAGATTCACCGACAATTTTTCCACTTGTTATGTTATGCCTTTTCTTAAATCTTTCAATCCAGCTTCTACTAAATTTAGGATCCGGTTCCTCATCGTTTGAAAGCTTTCTTCCAAAGTCTTCGGCCTTAGATTGCAATACAGCACCGCTAATAGTAACATTTTTGTTTCTTTGTTGAGAAAACCATTTTAAAAGTCCCTGATCAACTTCCGAATTTGTAGGTTTCTTAATTTTTTTGACATTTGAGTTTTGAGTTTTTTCGAAAATTTCCAGGATTGTTTCTTTTTTCTTCCAAATTGTACCAACAGTGGATTTACTCAGCCCCATCTCCGAACAAATTTCGCTTTGTTTTGCCCCTTGTTGTAATCTTTTGACAATGTCATATTTGTTCTTCAATGTAAAGGCCTTACGTGATTTTTTGGAAAGTGAGTCACTCATGTTATGATATCATTCAGGAACACCAAGCAAATACTAACTGGAATCTAGGCCAAACAATTTTCGATGCGCGAGTCCGATGAGTGGGGTCGAATAATTCGGGGAAGTCCCTGTTTATGTGTAAAAGTTCGCTATAACCGAACATTTTTGTGAGTATATGAAGAATTTGAGGTTCGCTATATCCGGAAGTTCGTTATAGCCGGGTTCGTTATATGCGAAAAAATTAACATTGGTGAAATAGAACACTAAGTTCGTACTTTTGTAATTGGTTCGTTATAAGCGGGTTCGTTATAAGCGGACATTACTGTATTTCGTCAGAACCTAAAACAAGAGATAATGTTCAGAATATATATATTTCGCCTGATAATTTGAAGAAATTTCAGATATTTCTTATCATTATTCACTATTCATGTATGATATATTCGTGAAAAAATAACTAACTTATATCGTTTCAATAACTTACCTTTCCCGGTACCAGTGCTTTTGGAAATTTTCATTTTTTCTCTACGGTAAGATGCTTGAAGACTGACCACTTTTTTTTTAACTTCTTCAACCGGAATCCCACTTTCATTCGAAAGTTGTTGCCATGCGTTGTATTTTATTATAATAATCCGCATCTTGCGGTTCCCACAAAATTGGTTTATTGCGGTAAAATTCGATTATTTTTCCTTGCGACCATTCCATCTTGAAGTGATGTCTGGACTGTCGATATAGTGCATGTGGTGTTCACTCCGAGCTTTGGATCGGCACTGACTGGAGCGCTTATCATCAAAGACGCTCCTCGGAAAACCGACCGACCGATGGAGCAATGCTCGACGCGAGCGGCTCGGTTCGATGCTTTCTTCAGCCACTGACTATCGAATGCTTGTGCTCGGTTCGGCGCTCCGGGTATGTCAGTGCCCGCCTTTACACGCCTATAAGAGTGTCCATTCTGTGAAATTCGTTACTTCAAAAATAAGTAACGTCTGGCGGCCCTGGGATCTTACTCTATTTGATTATGAAATGTGAATCATATCCTGAAAGGTTATGGAAGGCTCGTATTCTGTCTGTGAATGAGGAAACTTTGTGCACAATTTTCGAGGATACACGCGCAGATCCGAACCCGTGTCAATTAAGAATTGTATATGAGTGGTACGATCCCGGATGAATAAACGGCGCACTGAGTCCGGACGGTTGTCGTTAGCCGCACTTAACAACCGCCGCCGTCGTTTTCCGCAAAAGTGCACGGTGACACGCATTTAGTCGATTTCGATTTGAATCTTCGGTGATACCAGCACCATGAGGAACGCTCGTTAGGATTGGCAGACCGGCTACGCGAACGTTGTCGAGAATTCGAACGAGCGGAACGAAACGAAGTTGTGAGAGCTGCCACCTGTCGTGTTAGATCAGCGACTGTTTTTTTTAACTCGGCGATTTCTGAGTTTGAGGTTGAAGAGTTTGATGAAATTTCGCTTACTTGTGGTTGAGTGAGGACTTCGCACAGGTTGTCGGCTAATTTGCCTAGATCGTCAAGATTTGTGTTGGTCTGAGAAGCGATAATCACCTGCATTTGCGTAGGTAGGCGGTTAGCCCACAAGGAACGTATGAAGTCATCGGGAATGTATGCTCCTGCCAAATTCTTTAGGTGTCGAAGAAATTGCGATGGTTTTCTATCACCGATATCCTCGTGTCCCAATAATTGCCTTACACGTTGCTCATGAGAAACCGATAAACGTGCGATAAGTTCTTCCTTAATTTTTAGATACTTCTCGGTAGCGGGTGGGTCTTTCACTATGTCCTTGATTTCTGCTACGTATTTGAAGTCTAGATTGGCCACGACATAGTTGTACTTGATAGTATCAGCAGTGATGTTGGCCAGGGAGAATTGCCCCTCGAGTTGTGCGAACCACAATGCAGGTTCGTCTGGCCAGAACGGAGGCACTTTCACCGCGACGCCATTAATCGTACTTGCGTCTGCTGGATTGCTGTTCGGCATCGTTGCGATGTTTGAAACGCAATCGTATTCTGTCCTGCGTGGTTCGCAGGCGATGAACAAAACACGTGTGGGAGTCACCACTTATATGGGGACGTTTCCCATATATGAGAAAAATACACAATCCAAAAGGACAACTACAGTTGGGCGAATAGACGGTGTTTAATTGAACGATAATGCACCAGTGATTACAAAGATAAAAATGGTATAGTCAACAGAAAAGCACGTTTGAGTGGGGCGATCGAAACTCTCTCGCGTTCACGATTTAAGTGGCGTCGGCGGCCCGATCTCTCGATGATCCGGCAAAACGTCACTCGTCGACGTCTATGATTGACCACCAGTGGGTTGCTGCTAAAGGTCGCGCCACAGGCGTCGTCTGAACATCGGGCCGAACCGTGGTCGCCACAAAACTATTGGTCTTAGTGGTATATGTTCTTTGATTTTTGGTAGGCCATATATTTTTGGTGCTGTACTATTGTGTGTTATTAGATTTCTCGATTGTGTTTCCGATATGTATCCCTTCTTCGTCCATTCTTTGCTTATGGTGTTGTTCAACTTTTCAAAGGTCAATGTTAAATCTTTCTTTATTGATGTATATGTCGCTTGATCATGTAGTAGGTTGTTCATTTTTTGTTCGTATGAACTGGAAATAAGAATAGACGAGCGAGATGATGTACATAGAGTTGTTGACCGATATCTCAACTTGCCATGTGATGTTTCTTTTCGGAATTTCTCACTGATTTGCAACGGTGGCGCCACCCAGTCGAAAACGGTGGTTTTCTACTTGTACACCTGATATGATTTTTATATTTGTTCCATAGATCCAGAAGATGCCATGGAAAACATGTACAAATAATAATCGCATATAATGATCGAAGTGCGTAATATTTTGGTATTTCTTAACAAAGTAACGTCCTTGAAAATGGATCATTTGCACATTTTTCAAAGAAGCTCGTCAACGTCGTCGCGGTTGGCCGCTCTGCTCGTCCTAATGCATCTCCTTTGAAAACCTTGGAAAGTAAAGGTGAATAAGTGTTGTCAACCAAAATATCCCCATGTTGGACTGTAGTAGTAATAATAGTTCGCTCTCATTACCAATGGACCGGTTCGATACAAAGGGTATCCGTCAATGCCTGTTATCGTACCGGGTGGGGCAGAAGAACCTGTCCGATTTCAAAGCGTTATAAAATTAAAACCACTCAACTTGACAAGAAAAAATTTTTTATTAACATATCGCAAATTTTATGCCATTTTTAAATTTGAGTTTTGAAAAGCACATCACTTGAATGTCGTCAGTGTATCCGCTACACTGATTTAGGCGCTCGCGGTGGCTTTCCATGACTTTCACCAACATTTCTTCAAGAATTTCGTCAAGTGCCCGAGCAATTTCCCTTCGTAAAGCAAGAGGGGTCCTTGGTCGATGCTGGAATACCTTCGCTTTGAGGTAACCCCAAAGGAAGAAGTCACATGGATTAAGATCCGGTGAGCGCGGCGGCCAGCCAAGATCACCTCTCAGAGAAATGAGGCGTCCGGGAAACATTTCCCTGAGAATGCCCATTGATCGTCGCGATGTGTGGCCGGTTGACCCACCTTTTGAAACCACAAATTTTGCAAGCCAACTTCTTTCTTTTTGGGTCGAACAAAATGTTCTGTCACGAAACAATAGCGCTCGCTGTTGACCGTTACGGTTTGCCCATTTTCTTCAAAAAAGTAAGGCCCCCAGACGCCTAGGCGGGAAATAGCACACCACACAGTCACTTTTGGGCGGAGGGGTTCCTGATGGATTTCCCGAGGATTTTCCTCACTCCAATATCTAAAATTCTGCCTGTTTACGGTGCCACAAAGATGAAAATGGGCTTCGTCCGTGAAGAGCACAACATCGTCGTTTGGAAGTTCTCGAAGATCGCGACAAAGGTTCGTACGGGTTTGAAAATCCCTTTCACTTAATTCCTGTGCAACAACCATTTTGTAGGGATGCATTTTGAGATCCCGGTGCAAAATTCGCAGAATACTGCGGTTGGAAATCGCCAAAACGAGCGAATGTTTTCGCGCCGAACGACGCGGGGAATGTTCAATCATGATGATGTGCGATTGTACATGCTATGTAGACTATGAATCATATTTGGAGTAACCACTTCATTTGAGAGTTGGTTGATATTGGGATCAGGAATTTCTGAAGAAATTAAAGCACCAATCTCATCGAGTCTTGATTTATTAGACTTTTACCAAGGGCTGGTATCGACATCTCCAGACATTCTCGTTCCATTGACAAAATATTCGTCACCATGTCTGCTCTTACATTTGTTGTTTAATGTCTTGCGCGATAATAAGGCCAAATGGCGGGTCGTCATCGCGTTTATCTTTTGCACGTGTGTATTTTCTATTTGGATAGTCGTTGGTTTATAAAGCCGTTGTTGCCGGTTTTATATCTTTCACGTGCACTCTTTCAATTGTCTTAGAGTTGGATGATTTTATCTCTATCATCACCGGTTATATAATTCTGCGCACTTTGTATGGTCCTGCGTACTTTGGTGCCAATTTGTTCGTAAACGCGTTTGCGGCTGACGATAGGTGATGTTCTTTTCGCATCACTTGTTCCCCGTGTTTCGGTACCCATTCCCGTCTTCTTAAATTATAATGTTTTCGTTGCGTTTCGTGAGCGTGTCCGATGGGCTAGGTCTGTTACGTTGTGATGTGCTCCGGGTGCTCAATTGATTCGCCTGTTTATTTTCCCAAATATTTTATTTCAAACCCCCAACTTATAAATCAATTAAAAAAAACCGAAACTCAAATCTTATACAAATACGATTCCTCGTCAACCGGTCGCTCCTCTTGCCGTCCAGGCTGACGTCTCAACTTCTGTGGGTTGTTGGGCGTGGATCTCTTGCTTCTAGCCCCTAGAAATAATTTAGACAGAACCCTAGTAAAAAGAAAACAACAAATGTATTATTCTCGATTCAAAATAAAATAAGAATGCGGCAGGGTTGATTCAATTTCAACACGTATGAATCCGAGGGGTAAACATTCCAGCTCAACACGTAAGAATGCCTGAGGGTTGATTCAAACTGAACACGTAAGAATCCGATGGGTAAACATTCAAACTCAACCCGTAAGAATGCAAGGAGAAGAGGAAGGACGTAGAGAAGGCATCTACCAAGCTCAGCACGCTGGCCAGACTGACTTTCCTAGTTTGCGTCTTGCCTTTTATACCGTGGTGTCCTCAGGCAATCTCCCACTAATTGCCCTACCACTTCAAGTTCCCCTGTTACCGAGCGTTGGGTGGCCGGAAAACAACAGTGGCGGTAACCCCCTAGGGTACCGCCAGAAGCGAGCGGTAAGTGGGCTAGGCCGGCGGTGGTATCGTCCCGGGGTGACGTCACTGACGTGGTCGACGCGTGGGCGTGACCGCCGGTGGTATCGTGCCGGGGTCGACTCGGGGCGTGGCCGTACGTGTTCGGACGGAAGTCGCGGGCGCGGTGGTCGCGGTCGTGGCACAGGGGGTAGCGGTCCCTAAACGGAGTGTCTGTTTTCACTAGGGCCGTAACACAGGGAGACTGGGGTGGAAGGACAGGCTCGACAAGTCACTTGTCCCCGCGACGATCGCTTCTGGCCGGTCAAAAGACACAAGCGCTGCGAAAGCTTCACGGGGTCCCGGTTAGGGAAGATCGAACCGCTGTGATACATTGCGGTGATCTCTGTAACTTATGGTCGTGCCTGAGGATCTGGGGTTGGTGAGGTAGAAAAACACTATTGACTGTAGCGGCAGCGTAGCGTGGCGGTTGTAAGTATCTCAGGAATAAGTCGAGGACTGGTTGCCCGAGGCGGCGTCTTTTATTTGGAGCGGCCAAGGTCGAGCGCTGTGATTGGCCGCGGTTGGGTGTTTGTCGGAGGCGTGATCGAACGGGCTCCAGGTAGTGACGGAACTTCTGGATCCCCCCCCCCCCATACTATGGCCAGGCACTCCTGTTCGTTGACATGGTAGCGAGTCTCGGCGGGTTTGAATTTTGCGCTGGCGAATGAGACGATCTGTCGCTGCCCCTGGGGTCCCTCTTGATACAGCACTGCTGCCATGCCTCGGCCACTTGCATCGGTCTGTAGGACGAACGGTCTCGCGATGTCGGGCCTGTGCAGAGTGATCGGCTTTCGCAGGGTGGACTTCAGGCGGTCCATCGCGACTTGTGTCATCTCGTTCCAGTGCCATTTGGTCTTGGCCGCCAGCAAGTCAGTGAGCGGGGCGGTGACGGCGGCGAAGTCAGGGATGTACTCACGCAGCCACCCGACTACACCCAGGAACTGGCGGAGGGTCTTGCGGGAGTTCGGCGTTGGGTATTCCAGCACTTGGTCGATGGCCTTTGAGCTGGGACGGTTCCCTCTGGTGGTCGCCACATGGCCGAGGTATCCGATCTCTTGGGACCCGAACACGCATTTCTCGGGCGAGCACCGCAGCCCATGTTGTTGGATCCTTTCGAATACCCGATGAAGGTGTACCAGGTGTTCTTCGTACGTCTTGCTGAAGATTATGACGTCGTCCAGGTAGACGGAGGCGAAGTCGAGTCCCGCAAGGACCTTCTGTGTCATGAACCTCTGGAACGCGGCCGGGGCGTTCTTCAGGCCGAAGGGCATCACATTGAAATGATACAGGGCGCCATCGGGCGTTGCGAATGCCGTGTATTTCTTACTCCCCTCGTCCAGTGGAATCTGCCAATACCCGTTGCATAGATGCAGGGTGGAGAAAACTTTGGCGGTGCCGAGGTCCCGGAGGCAGTCGCTGAGGGGGAAGCCTCGGTTACGGTGATGGCGTTGAGGTTCCGGTAATCAAGAAAGAAGCGGTGCTTACCGTTCGGTTTCTTCACTACCACCGGGCTGCAGAAGCTTGAATTGGAGGGGCTGATTCTGCCGGTTTTCAATAGGGCTGCCACTTCCTCGCTGATGATTCGTCGCTTGGCCTCGTTGACCCGGTAAGGCCTGGTGTAGGCGACACGGTTGGGGTCGGTCAGCACGATCTTATGGCAGATGCTTGTCGTCTGCGTGGGGCTCGCGTTTTCCCCAAAGATTTCGGCGAATTGGCTGGTCAGCCTGTGGAACCCGTGTTGGTGTTCCTGTGGAAACTGCTCGGTCAGTGCGGGTGGAGCCAACTCGCGACGTGGCCGTGGCTGGGACCAGTAGGCAATTTGCCGGGTCGTGGTACCGAAGTGGAGGCAACAGCGGGCGACGTCTAGGACGGCTTGTTGGTCGACCAGCCAGGGTATCCCCAGGACTAGCTCGATGGCCGCATGGTCGGCAACTTCGAAGGTGGCGGTGACCCGGTGCCCTTCGACTGTCAGCGGCAAGGTGACGGTGCGCGCCAACTTCAAATACTCGCCGGAGATGGTGGTCAGTTGGCCGACGGCGTTGGCCTGGCTGGTTGTCCCCTTGGGTACTAACCGAGAGCTGATGAGGTTGACCTGAGCCCCCGTGTCGATAAGAGCGGAGCGTCGCTGGCCCGCCAGGGTGACCCAGATGTGAGGGTTGCTCTCGGTGGCCGATGCAGCAAGGGTTGGCGAGGCCGTTGTGGTGGAGCGCGGCCGGCGAGATGGGTGGCGCCGGCCGCCGATTAGTTTTCCGCTTGCTGATTCGGGCGGTTCGGGCAGTCTTTGTGCCAGTGGTTGCCCCGGCAGTATCTGCATACCGATGGCGGTGGCCGGTCGTTCCGGAATGCTGGCGTGTTGTCCCGGGCGGGGTTGATCGTCCGGGAATTGATTTTCTTGAACGCTCGGGCGGAAATTTCTACCTCCTGGGCCACTTCTATTAGTTCATCGATGGACACCGGCTTCTGCAGGCGGACCAGACCCATCAGTTCTGGTCGTAGCATGTCTGCTGTTCTTGCCATGAGGGTTGGTTCATCTTTGCCAGGGTATAATCGTAGGCCCAGCTGATATTTATTGACATTGAATGTATCCACCGGCTCATTTTCTCGTTGGGTTTCTTGGTCGAACTGCCTCTTCAGTCCCCTGATTACGCTGGGGCTGCCGAAGTCTCGAATCAGTATTTGTTCCAGGCGTTCCAGGGGTAGTTCAGTCGCAGGGAATCGGTTTACGGATTTTTCCGCCGCCCCATTCAGGCATTCCAGCAGCAGGTCTCTCTGTTCTGATTTTTCTGTCAATTTTATTTGCCGTACGTGTTTTTGGAAGCGCCATATGAACTCTTCCGGGCATTGGGTGGGCCTGCCGTTGAACGTCGGTGGTCTCTGCTGCTGTTGGGGTTGGCTGTGTGCAGCGGTCGAGAGGTCGTTCAGAACTTGGAGCAGGTTGGTTGCTACATCATGTAGGCTGCTTTCGGCAGAGGTTTCCGGCTTTTCCTCACCTGCTTTTATTGTCGATCGTGTCTCCGGCATCTTGGAGTTTCGTGGGCGCCACTGGGTTTGTTACAGTCCCAGAACTGGTTGTATGCTCGGCCGTAGTCGGTTAGGGGTCGTCGGAACGTCGGGGTTGGCAAACCACGTGTTGAAGTTTTCTTCAGGCCCCACGTTGGGCGCCAAATTGTTACCGAGCCTTGGGTGACAGGAAAACGACGCTGGCGGTAACCCCCTAGGGTTCCGCCAGAAGCGAGCGGTAAGTGGGCGGGGCGGGCGGTGGTATCGTCCCGGGGTGACGTCACTGACGTGGTCGACGCGTGGGCGTGGCCGCCGGTGGTATCGTGCCGGGGTCGACTCGGGGCGTGGCCGTAGGTGTCTGTTTTCACTAGGGCCGTAACACAGAGAGACTGGGGTTGGAAGGACAGGCTCGACAATTCACTTGTCCCCGCGACGATCGCTTCTGGCCGGTCAAAAGACACAAGCGCTGCGAAAGCTTCACGGGGTCCTGGTTCAGGGAGATCGAACCGCTGTGATACATTGCGGTGATCTCTGTAACTTATGGTCGTGCCTGAGGATCTGGGGTTGGTGAGGTAGAAAAACACTATTGACTGTAGCGGCAGCGTAGCGTGGCGGTTGTAAGTATCTCAGGAATAAGTCGCGGACTGGTTGCCCGAGGCGATGTCGCGGCGTCTTTCATTTGGAGCCGCCAAGGTCGAGCGCTGTGATTGGCCGCGGTTGGGTGTTTGTCGGAGGCGTGATCGAACGGGCTTTGGTCGATGGTAACACCCCCATCGTCGTCGCCTGACCGATGCACGTCGCCCGACAATGATATTTAATGATAGATTATCATTACAACGTTATTCAATTTTTTTAAACGATTCATATATTCCTCTGCTGTTATGGTTATCGTTTTGCCCATTGATTTTATTGAGTCGAGTTCTCGCGCAAAGTTTAGCATGGCCGGTGAAAATCGTGTTGCTTCGTGTTTGGCGGTATTTATAGCGTAGCAAAATTCGTGTATGTTTCTGTCCCAATCTTTGTTATGATTTCCCTCGAAAGTCGCTATCATTGTTTTGAGAACCTTATTCATTCGCTTTACTGGTTTGCACTGAGGTGTGTAGGGTGGTGTTAAACGGTGATTTATCTCATATTTCTTAAGAAAGTCTTGGAAAACTCTTTGCTTAGAAATTGTCTGCCATTATCCGATATTGTATGTGGAATTCCAAACTGAAAAAATGTATTTTGTCGTAACACGTTTGTGATTGGGGGGCCCCATCTCCCTAGATGTACTTTCTTCCCTGGGTACACAAATAGCTAATACAGTCTGCACAAAACATTATTTGAAATTCTTCAGAATATTCAATATTTTCTATTCACTTGAAACTTGATCTGTGGTATTTCAATTACTATATATAACCGTAATCAATTGTTCTATAAAATTATGAATTTAATTTTTTGTATTTTCACCATACATAAGGTAAAATAACAAAGGTTACATAATTCTTGAAGAATTGATGAGGATTCTATTTAATCCTTGATTTATATGAGACTCACGGATCTTATTCACTTGTTGATTGCGAAAATCGCTTCGTTGTGGTCTTGATTTAATTATCAAAACCGTAAATTCGCAAACCAAAAACTAAAGTAGTGTATGAATTAATTAAAATATCACAATATTATTTGCTGAGAACAAAGGAATACTGGGATTCAATACACCGCAACGTATTTGTATATGCGTTCGATACTTTCTGTTGGTAACAGACAAATTTACTATTTAAAAGACATATCCCAGGCGACCACATTACAGACCATCGACAGATAGATTACATAACGACGATCTGTGTTACATGCCATAGAGATCTTTTATAGAGCGCTCAGAGAGATAGGTTACGTAGTTACTCTTAACAAATGTCCGCCCATTGGGAGATTTGTACTTTAAAATTTGCACTATGCGTTTTGTTAGATAGACTATGTAACATATCTATCTCTGAAATATGTGGTGCATCTGTGATACCTATCTGTAACAAGTTTAATCTTTCAGAGAGCTTTGTTTCGTATTAAATCCGTCAAATATCTATCTTTCATATATGTTGTTTTATTTGTATGGTACATAATTTAGATTTCGCACAACCACTGCTTTTTAAAAGTTGAGAACTTTTGAGACAATGTCCAATCCATTTCCTCAATAATTATTCCTTTCAATTTTCTTCAAAAGCGCAGGAATTTTAGGAAGCATGAATGAAATGAATAATTTGAAATAAACGGGAAAACATATCGAGGAATGAATAAATAGTTTCATTGACAATAATATGATGTATAAACATTCAAAATAAAAAACAAAATATGTGGAATTAGAAATATGATGAAAAAAATAATCCAAAACTGTTTTCCTAATATTAATGATTTATAAAATAATAATAACATATGAGAAACAAAATTCAAAACAATCTGAAAACAAAATGATAGCAACAGAAACATATTGAAAATAAAATTCATATCGTAATATAAAAAGAATATTGAAGGTTATCCATGAACCTTCTGACGTTTAACGTCAGTCATACTCCTTTTTAAAAAGAATATATATACACAGAAATTCAAAGAACAATATTGAATTAGAAAAACTAAGAAATGTAATACAAAAATCAGTTAATTAATTCAAAGATTGATAGAACGTTAATATTAATTCATAAAATAGTAAATTACACATCAGAAAAAAATTTTAAATCACAAAAAAAGTGTTGATAATTTCGTCAACCTCCTTCCTTCCGAGGAGGCGGTACCACCGGTTCTTCAGATTTTAATATTATTTTAGCGGCTATACCTGCTTTACGCTTACGTTTGGGCGTATAATTATTACTAATTACCTGGCTTACTTTATTATTGACATTATCGACGATATGCGAATGAACGAGAGTCGACTTGTTCATCTATTACATTGATTCTAAATATATGTGGTTCATTTACGTCATCGTCATCTCATTTCTAAAATTTTACTTTCCCGTTATCCACGCGAAATTCCGCCCTATTCAAAAAGTTTATCCACATCAAAATAGAATGTTTAAGTGAATTTTCCAGAACAACATTAAATTCCACGATAAATTCATCATATAGTGATAGTGTTAAACCCACCTAGCTTTTCGTTTATCTCTGAACCTACACTCTAAAAAAAATATTTTGTTTTTACAGAAATACCTGATTATTATGTTGGGAATAATTCGTCAAAGTAAGTTCGATACCTGTCTCGGCTACTGCGAGAATTTTTCTGTCTCTTATAACTATTTCTTTTCGATATTTTATGATTGTTTTTTTTTGGCTCTCTTCAAAGAGAATAATTTTGCTTGCACAGAGTCATAAAGGGTGCTTCGAGATCAACCAGGGTACAACGAACTGAGGGAAAAGGCTAGCTACTTTGTAAAAAGGTAACCCACTTTTTCATGCTGCCTTCAACCAGTAACCATATCAATACATGTGTAAATACTTAAGTATCATAAGTTAGTTCAAGTGGGTAGTTAAGATAAGTAAGATGTAGAAGTAAGATGGACTCACCCAGGATGGAAACAGCGGAATGAGCTATCGGATCACCAACATTTTTGTCTTTCTTCACTGATATTTTATCTTTTTTGACATCAACTGTAATTTTTTTTTCTCTCACTGCGTTTCGTGCCACTGACTATCACTGATTCTCTACTTTTGTTTTAAACTCACCCCCACCAATCCGACAATTTAACTACCACACGGGCAATCAATCAGTGGCTAAGCACCGTCTCTTGCACCATCACTACCACTCCCACCAACAAAACTGGCGATTCTCAGCTGCAAAGAACCACCACTGGTATCTGTAGACGCAATCTGACTCAGAAGTACTATCATTGGCACAATTGAACACCATAAGGCACAGACATACTCGTATCACCATCGGCATCGTCTGAATCGACAAGTCCGTCAGACGCCAAGTCCATACACAATATCATCCACGAGAACCAAATATGTCTTCGGTATCATTCATCTAAAGTCGACAGTCGACGATACTAGATCTACGATACCAAAACTGATGGAGGCTAATCCAGATTGGCCGTTCAAACCAGTCAAGCGACAACAATTAGTCGTACCTCAAAATTTTTGACATGCTAGCAAACGATCTTGTAGCACCGACATGGGTGGCCCTAAAATGACGCTAAAACTTCTTGGAATTATGCGGATGGTATCACGAAAAAGCAACATCATGATTACCCATCAAAACGAAGATTGAAAAAATTCGTATCTACGGAAGGAGCAAAGTAGATCCACGAACAACTCTAGCAACATGCAGTCGCTTCAGCCGATCAGCCAGATGCCGATGAATCTGAATCATCACAGTGGCAGTGGTGTCGCGAGAAACCAGTCAACGTGTGTGTAGAATGTGCGCACAACGACTGTTAGCTGAACATTACGATAGTGCAGCGCTCTACCTATTGAGTGGCCAGCCTTGTTTTTATTGTTTTTGAAACTTTTTTTTTATTCTATCTTTTGGTTATTCAGTTTTTTCGCTGGTTTTTCCAATAATTTTCTTCGTTGTTCATTTTTCAAAGTACTTAGTACCTTCTAAGGCTCAATTTTTCTTGTATTGTTAGTCAGACTACGGGGCGGAGCCTTCTTGGAGGGAAGGTCAAATGTCACACAATAATTGGTTCCCTCAACAATGGTACATTAATACGCCTAATAGTAGGCCACTCTAAACACATTTCATTTTAAACTGGCCATGAACTGACCAGTGGGCGGTACTAAGAACCCTGGCTGGATAAGGAGTATTAGAATCCACAACTCATTTATCAGAAAATGCTTTGTAAGCCGAGTTCTTGGAATGGATTGAAAATCAGTAGAGGGAACAGAGGTGACAAGGAAAACCTATGAACTCCAGGAGGCTCCTCTCCTCCGTGTAAGATCGTCCTGTAGAAACGATCTTCGTTTGCGTGTCTATAATTTGGATACTTGGCAAATATTCCAAGTAGCAACGGTCGCGTTATTAGCGATTACATAATTTGCATTTAGACCTCATTTCGTAACATTAATGTTTGTGAACTTACATAGTTTGCTACTCTTGGCATGTACTGATCTGATATATGTTTTTGGGATGAATCAATACATCCTTAAATGTATACTTTTGTGTTTTACCCGAAGGAGTACCTTGGATGATTTGCGCTACCCTGAGCAAAACCCTTGCGCCAACTACGATTTACGAAAATCTAGTTAACATCTACAACATTTAAAAGTGAAATTGGATAGTAATTGTTTTGGTTTGTTTGTAATTTATTGGGTGTCGACATAATCAGGGTATTCGCTTTTTTTCATGATCGCGAAAAACAACAGAATTCAATGCAAAGGTTGATGATAAGATAAAATGAGATAAGATTCTATTCTGTACTTTGGCTACATATTCCCAAAAGGTGGATGTACACGTCAAGTTTGACGAAAAAATAAACACAAATAAAAGCTTTACACAATTATAAAAAAGTTAGTCCTTAGTATTTGCGAAGTATTTCTGCAAAGAATAATATCCCTTTTGTAGTAATAACTTTTTCAATTCATTTTCAAATCTACAGTATGTCAGATTTTTATGCCTCGCAGGTAGTTCATTTTATAGTTTGTGACCAACATAATTAAGAGATCTCTCATATTTAGAGGTTCTATTTAATTCAGTTCTTACAGTTTTACTGCTGCGAGTAGCATATGAGTGACTATCCCCCCTTTATTTTGGTAACGAGTCAAATTCTATTTTAATTAACAGTAAACACTTCAAAATATACAAACACTATATTCATCCTCACAAAACATGGCCTGAAAGTATCAAAGCGTCTCAAACTGAAAATAATTCTCAAAATTTTCTTTTGCAAAATAAAAGCTCTTCTGAACTAAGCGGAGTTGTTCCACCATATTACATTTACAACCGTGGAAACACCGACGTATAATAGACTGCAGGCCTAGCCCAGTGACCGCTCTACAGTCGTTGACGCTTGTAGAAAGGTCGTTTTATGAATGAAATAAACGGTCCAGAACGATAAGTCACGTGATTGTAGAAAGATCTGCAGCCAAGTGCCAATCGAGCGGTTCGTTCGATACGATGGAATAGAACGGCAGACGTTTCTATCGTGTAAAACCAAAGAATATATACATACTGAACAAGAAGCGTCACTCTCGGTAATTTAGGAACAAAATCGTACTAACAGAGTAACCTTGAGCGAGTTTGGTGAGCCTGCGCACTAACAAAACGCTAGACACACGAACTCAGGAATTTATTCGAATTGATTATCGTTAAGTCAAATGGGATGGAAACAAATCAGACATGAAGTTTTGATTTTTGATTAACACAATAAGTTTTGAACGAAGAAAAACCATTTATCTCACGTAACTTTGGAACATATTTCCGTCGTCCCCTTAAATCCGGTCCTGGCAAGTTTTAAAGGTGTTTTAGCGCCAAAGTGAAATCTTATTTCTTATTGGTGCGAAATCAGCTGTTTATGTCAATCCGTTTCATTTGGTGAACGTGCGCACTAAAAATCCTATTCGAATTTTGCGTGGGAGTGACGCTTCTTGTTCAGTATGTATATATTCTTTGGTAAAACGCTACCTCCCTTTAAAACCGTAACCAAGTGCCACTTTCTGCAGTGGGAGTAGAACCATAGACGTATAATACAGAGACTGGCCCCTCCATACCTTTATGAATGTTTGTTTTGTGCGCTGGATACACTATTTTGGGTGCGTTCCACTAAGCACTCACAACGATCACGCTCACGACCACGGTTTTTGCCGTTCCACTTGGTTCTGGGCGTCACAATCATTAACCCAAGTGGAATGGATTTTGGAGCGTTTCGAGCGTTCATTTAAATAATACACATGGCGCGTCTAAAAAAACAAAACAAAAAGTTGATGAGGTTATATTACAATTTGTAAGTGGCATCAATAAGTTCTATTAATTATTGGTTAACATGATTTATTAAACAAAAAATATGTATATACTTTAATTTTAGAGGAGTATTTAACTAATTTATGTTCGTATATAATAAAAATGCCTTTTACGGAGGCAGTTGGAAATTTGTTGGTGCGTCGAAATAATGCTTCACAAAGTACTAGTTCGTCCAGCTCAGATGAAGAATGGAATACAATTTCACAAAAATATAATCGTGAAAAACGAAAACTTAGACCACGTATTATTGATTACGATAATGTGATTACTCGTTATTCAGATGAAGATTTTAAAAGTCATTTCAGGTAAATTATTTTTTATCACTTAATACACTAAAGATTTTGAAAATTTTACTCATGGAATTCTTTATTGATCTCTTCAGACTTTCAAGATGTACATTCAATTATTTACATGAGCTGATACAAGAAGATTTTGTCCGACGTGTTCCCGGATGTCCTACAATTCCTTCCCGATGTTGGTCGTAAACTGTGAGATAAATGACAGCTGGCGTCGTTGTCGCGGGGAAGCTTTTCCGAGTTTTTGCCGAAACCCGTAAGATAAGGGTTTTTGGTCGGTTTGAACGTGAAATTCTCTCCCTGCCAAAAAGTGCCTGCATTCGCAGATGGCCTCATAAATGGCCATAAGTTCGCGGGAATTCTCCGACTTGGAGTTGCCCATCATGAAAATTTGAATACGAAACTTCGAGCAAAATTGACTTACTGCGTTGATCCCGGCTACGTTCTTCGTCCTCTCTAGTGCGTCGCGGCGGCTAGCTCTGCGGTCGTCTGGTTGCGCCGCAGCGTTGCAGTGTTGGAGGTTCCTTTGTTCTCCGGCGTCACGGCGGCTAACTCTGCGATCGTCTGTCTCACCGTTGAAGCGTCGGAGGTTCTTTTGTTCTCCTTGTTGCTTCCACCGCTGACCACGTGTTCTTCTTTCGATTCACGATCACCCTTTACATTCACGTGTTTTTCACCACTTCGAACGGGATATAATCCATATATTTCCACGCACCTTGCTTAATCTTATCAAGTCGGGGTCACCAGGTGTAGGTGGTGGAGAATAATATGTTTTCATTACAGCCTTCTCAAGAGGCTCCTTAAGAAAGCTCTCCCCTGAATCAAATCGTTCTGATTATTCAGAGGAAGACTATCATTTAGTTCCTCATCTTCGTGCACAGCTGGATGTTAAATGGGCGCATCAGCAGGAACTGGCACATTTCGTTCAACAACATGTTGTGTAACACGACATGCCATTATGATGTTCCCAGCAACATCCGGTTCATAGTGGAGGACTCTATCCTTCAGGAGGCATCTCCATCGCGCTTTCAGCAATCCAAAACACCGTTCAATGCAGCTCCTGACCTGAGCATGCATCCGGGTATAACGTTCTTCTACAGAGCCAGAAACTGCATGAACGATTGGCGTCATCAGCCAAGGACGCAGTGGATATCCTGAATCACCTGAAACAAATATTACAGGAATATACATTTGCTTCGAATTTTTTTAAATTTATTTTCCTACCTAACAACCACACGTCTCATTTGATTGGTGGATTTCTCTCATATACGATTCGACCCTACTGAAGGACCATATATGCGAATCATGGGAAGCTCCACCAAATTTTGCATTGACGCTCCTAATTGTCAAGTTATGATCGCAAATCTGCAAATGAAATATATGTATGTTTGTCCCATTTCGAAAATGCATAATATCCATAATTATAAGGATGTCGTATCTTCCAAATTACGATCGCCGATGCAGCAATCATAACTGATTTCAAATTTCCTCCTAAAGATATATTCATCCTATCAGCCCACTGAATTTTTCCTAAATCCGAGTCCTCAACTATAATTGACCGCATGTGTCGGTAATAACCATCTACATATATACCGATAGATGCTTTCTAAAGATGAAACATCAACATCTAATACTCTCGTGGCGGCGTCTTGCTCCCTTATGTAAATATGCACATAACCACTAGTTTGAGAAGTTAAATAGTCATGTTCTCCCAATTTTACTATAGTTTTTCGTCGCACATTAGAATGACCACATTCCCCTACATACCATAGTAAATCCAATCCTTCCACACTAACACATCTTTTCTCTGAACGAGTCTCCATGAATGGAAACATGTACGGAATCTCATTGATGCCCATACCACATCTAATTATCCTTTTTAAACATGATGAACAACCATCTAAAGCAATGTAATTTTCTCCAGCTACCATTAAGTCGTTCAATATTTGCTCAGATGCCCGCCCTTCTACCATCAATTCGTGGGATTTAACACGTTGACTGCCGCAAGGCACTGCACATGTGTCTCGATATTTTGGTCTTCGGGGGTTTGAGGCACAACATTTGTGCCATGCTTGGCTGGCATAGTTACCGTTGAGTGGCACATCGTGTTTGCCTTGACGACTATATATTTATATGCGATTTTGAATTCGATGGCCTGGGTGGCCTCAATCCGCAAAACCCCGGAAATTTATATGTCGTTTCAATTTTATATGATAAATAGTGTCTTTGAAAAAACTACGTATTGTTTTCAGATTTATTATCAAATATTATAAAAAAACAGAAATACCATTGAAATAAATAAACATATTATCGATAGAATGAACCAATAAATAACTCAATAAACTAAAAAACATAAATATGAAGAAGTTTTTCTGAAATTCTTATTTGAGTGAACTGTTATGACGATTGAAAAAACATGTTACACAGAAGTTTTTGTTACAAGCTACACACTGATAAGTAGATCTTGGAGTTTTACGTTCAGCCACTTGCGTTCCCTCATCTTTAGCTAAATTTTCTTAACAAACAACACAACGACGACGAATATTTATATTCTGAAGTTCGTGAAATTGGGGTTGATCTATTGTCGGTTCATCTTGTAAATCGAGCATTAGTGAAATCAATTCTTCTTTGAATTTAGTAATGCTTATTTTTTTGTGTTACTTCTGTATAGACAATGAAGGCATTTACAAGTGTCGTTCCTAATACCAGTTCAATTGCGATACCATTTCAAACCCCGTCGAAGGGGGGTGTTGTAAGCAGTCATTTGATCCGATTGATCTATGAAAGATTTGCTCCTATTGTAATCCACAATGATTTTCGGCTTTTCATTGCTTTCCCTCGTGAATTACGTACATTTTCCATTTCTGATGTATGTTTAGTACTCAGCACTAAAACATCTTTCTTATCCTTCCATTTTAGTTGCACCACACCAGTGTTACTTTCCTTTGCGATAATTTGGCCCTTATTCAATTTTCCATCGATTACATCCTTGCAATTCAGTTTTCTGTTAGATCTGTGTTCCAACCAGATGTGTTTGTTTTTGAAGTAGTTCGTGAGCAAGTTTGACACTCGTATAGAAATTATCTGTATAGAGAATTCTTCCTGTATATAGCAGATTCTTCATAAGGTCCAGAACAACTTTTGTTGGAGCAGATACATTTGCATTTCCTTTGTCTTTACCGCAATAAATGCTGAGATTATAAGTATAGCCTCTCCTCAGACATAACTTGTACAACTTTATACCGAATTTGTGACGCTTATAACGCAAATATTGCCGAAAAATTATTCTGCCTCGGAAAGGTACAAGCGTTTCGTCGATGCAAACTTCCTCTTCGGGAATCATAGCATACTGGTATCTTTCTTTGAGAATGTCGAGAAGTGGATTTATTTTGTAGAATCTATCAGCTTGTTGTCTGTTGGTAGACTGATTGTCACTGAAATGCAATGTTCGTAGTAATAACTCGAATCTGTTTCTGGACATTTTTTTACTGATGTCATTTTTATATATCTTAGATTTCGACCAATAATTGGGAATCGAAGGAAATCTGCATAAACCCATCCATAACAATATACCAAAAAATATTTTCAATTCTTCTTCATTTGTATCGAACCAGTGATTTAGGCGGGACTTTTCAAATTTGTTATTTTCAATACACTGTGCCGCATATCTGTTTGTTTCAGTGGCAATATGTATCATAAGTGAATCGGTAAAGAATATTTTGAAAAATCAAATGGTTCCTTATCATAAAAATTTTCGTAAATATCAGGATTTATACCTACGTTCCTTTCACAAAATTCGAATTTTTTTAGGTATTGTCCAGTTACATCTTTCCATTCGATATTTTCATTTCCATTTTCATTATTCACATCATTTTCTTTGTCGTCTTCGGAGTCACTAGAGACATCGCAATAATGTTGCACCACGTATTCTATCGTTTCGCTTACAGGGTCTGCATTCGACGTACTTGTAGATGTTGATGGTTCATTTCTACTGGATGTATCTTTAGGAGTTGATGGAAAACTAGAGCTTTTACGTGATTTTTTTCTGTCAGGTGATTTTGTCTCAGACACATCACTATAACTCTCGGAATTTGATGGTAAATATTCATCTTCCGAATTATCACTAAACGGTTCAGCATCTTCATCTGACATGCACTCATTCCACAATTTTTGAACTTTGCTTTGAATTTCTTCATAGGAAGACATTTTTCACGGTTTGGAACTTCACAGTTCGTACTAAACTGATTCTAATGAGACTGAGGTCCATAAATTTGCAACTTGTTTCAACACAAAAAATGAAGTAAGTAAAGGCACCGTATTTGTGCCATATGGCGTGTACACAACAAATTTGCCTTCAGGAATCGTGCACATATGCTGTGCCTTCATAAAAAATGCGAGAAAATATACAAAAAACCTTTTTTTTTCCCAAAATATCATTAAACTGTGAAATATAAACATATTTTCTGTCATTTTCTGCGAGAAAACAAATATGGCCTGGGGGACCGAAAATTTTCATAACACTGCGGCAGTCAACGTGTTAACGATGTTCGTGGGGATGCAACGATGGGGAGCATCTATCGCCACTATAGTAGGAGAGCTGGCAACAATTTTTGGGTAGGTATTTGAGGCAAGCTGAAAACTTGTCCTATACCTCTCCTATTACACCCCAATACAAAACTGCAGACCTGGCTGGTGAGTAGCGGGGCTAAATCAACCCCTAAATCCTTTGGCAGGATCTGTTTCGACTCGCCGTTTAATAAATATCGTGGTGCATATCCTGTTGAACTATGTATAGTATCGTTGTATTCGTCAACACATTGGTGAGCCGTAGTTGTCCAAGCATGTTTGTTATTTTGAGCGTTACTTTTACAACGAATCCGATTAACTAATGTTTGGTTTAGCCTTTCATTGAGACCATTCGAAAAGGCGCAATCTACAGAAGTGAACACTATATCAATGTTTTCGTTTTTTAAAAAGTTTTGGTACTCGTTTGATGTTATCCCGCTGTATTGATCGGCAAGTAATGTGTTTATGTTTACGTTATTTTCGTTTTTTATTGTCGATAAAATTTTAATAAAATCGTTTGCGTTTTGTGTTTTTGAAGTTTTCATAAAGGCGTAGCGTGTAAAGTGGTCGACTGCGAGGTGTAGATATTTTTTTGTGGATCGTCGGCCACTGAATCCTCCAATTGTATCAAGTGATATCATTTCGAAGGGTCGAGTCGCTGGGCCCAGAAGGCCTAGACCTCCTAGTTTCGTTGGTTTTCTTGTTTTGTTTTTAATACATACGGCACATTTCTTACAGTAATTTTGTATCAATTTATTCATATTTCGAAAATAATAATGTGTTTTGATTGTTGTAATCATGCATCTTGATCCGATGTGACCGAAGTTTTCGTGTACTCTTTGTATGAGTGTTTTTGCGATATTTTCTGATATGATGATTCTATTTGTATCCTTTTTATGTTTTATGTCATTATTTATTGTTGTTGTGTTTTCGTCAAGTTGTGTGTTGTTTTGCTGGTCTGATTTTATTTCATCTAATGTAAGTGTGTTTGCGGTTCGCAGTGTATCTCTGGTTTCTTCTATGTCATTCTCCGTTGGGTTTCTTGAGAGAAAGTTATCTTTTCCAGGGTTATATTTTATTGTGAAGTCGAACTGCGATAGATAATTTGTTAAATCTCCCAGTTCGTTGTCAGTTCTTGATTTTATGTTTAAATTTTCCAAATGTTTGTGGTCGCAAAATAGTGCGGAAAATATTACATTTTACATTTTTCATTATTGGAATTAGTACAATAAATTGATTTCCAACTCGATCATTCTGTTCTGGTCGGAGTGGAACTTCGACTCTTCTTTCGTGAATAATAATAGAAATCAATGAATCATATCTCAGCACATCCTTCAGATCAACTTACACATCCAAGTCAAAATGAGAATAAAATAGTTTGAGGAAAAAATTATTTCAAATTGATTGAGTATTCAGAAGTATCGATTCGCATGAAAAAAGTTAGCGGTTCCAAAAAAAAATTATTTTATTATCTTTACGTAAAAAAAAATCATGTTTAAATCAGTGCATGTCTAGTAAGATATAACAATTGAATCGAATATAAAATTGAATATAAGTAACAAAAATAATTCCCTAGGTTCAAAACGCTAAAAATGTGTCGTAACATTCACAGATCATCCACAGATTATTCTTGTTGCAGACGTGTGTGTTTCTTCGCGTTATTAGCAATTTCCACAGCCTTGTCCAAAATCTATTTTCGATAAATTACTTTTTCTTCAGTTGAAAATTCTTTAGTAATTGGAAGAAGTGAAAAGCTTTGCATTTTCCCTGAACATCACCAACATTTCCCTATCAAAGTCGTCATATTTCCTTTTACTTCGACTTCTGTTCGAATTATTGAGAAGGAGATATTCTTTTTGTGCTGTGGATTCTTCGATCACTAAATTATCGGGGTTCGTTTCCGTTACTTCGTCAATGCACTCTACATTTATGGAATCCTCGGAATGACTATGATGATTCTTCTCGAGGAATAACATTTCATCATTGTAAATGTATTGCTTTTTCTTATTACAGCCTAAACCGGATGCAATGTTTTTTTGCAAATGTTTGCAGCGTCTTTAAGCATCTCTCGCTGTTTTTCAGCGTTGCTGTACCAATTTTTCTGGAAAAATAAATGAAAAACTAAGTATTCAATTGAAAAATTCATTTTTTTCAGATTTCTAGCAACAGGCAGTTCCTATGTGGATGTGCACTATCACTATCGGCTGAGAGTTTCAACAATTAGTAAGATAATCGTCGAAGTATGTATAAAACTTTGAGAGGTTTTACATGAAGAAATATTAAAGTTTACCTCGTCACCAGACGACTGGTTGAAAATCTCCCAAGGATTCGAACATCAAGCTAATTTTCCAAATTGCATTGTAGCTATAGTTGGGAAACATATCCGCATCATTTGTCCGGTTCGCAGTGGAAGTTTGTACAGCAATTACAAAGAATTTTACTCAATTGCTTTGTTAGCCATGTGTGATGCAAACTATTGCTTTACATATATTAATGTCGGGGCTTGTGGAACAGATTCGGACTCGACAATTTTCAGGGATAGCCAATTATTTGATAAATTTTGGAATGACAATGTCAACTTACCTGAACCAAGGAAATTGTCAAATAATAGTGACGTAACGTTCCATTACATGATTATCGGTGATGCAGCTTTCGGAATATCACGTCACGTTTTAAAACCATACGCCCGAAGTAATTTGACGCAAAAGAAAAAAGTTTTCAACTACCGACTCTGTAGCGCAACGCGTTACATTGAATGCTCCTTTGGTATCTTGTCAAATAAGTTCCGAATATTCCACAGGCCCATGATGACTTCATTGAGCAACAGCATTAAAATTGTGAAAGCATGTTCCATAAGAATACGTGACGGTATCAATTTTAATGACACGGTAGAAATTAACGGCTTTGAAAATTTATCTAATTCTTCATCCATTTCTTCGGACCGATCCGGTGATAGTACGCAAAACGCATTTGCCGATTATTTCTTATCACCGGAGGGTGCTGAACAGTGGCAAAATCAATATAGGGTAAGGGGGGGTAGACCCGGCCAATTTTTTTTTGTTATTGTGACTATATTATTGAGAGGAATACAACGAAAACTAAAGAAAATAATCAAGACTATATTTATTTGTATTAGAATATTGAAAATTTGTAAAAAAAATAATATACATATAATCTCGTTTCCACTTGACATGATACAAATTCGACTCCTGTTTTCTATGACCACAATTTACTTCTACTATACAATCAGATATTTTTTTCGAAATAGGATATGGACCACAACGGACTTCATCAAGTTTTTTTCTACAAAGCTCATCACTATTTTCTATGTACACTAAATCTCCTTCTTCAAACTTAGCAATTTTTCTATTTTTATCAATTCTCAATTTGTTTTTATTATGATATTCTAAGGAATTCTTAAAAGCTATGGATCTACCATTATTCAAATCTTTTGCCATTTGTAATTCTTTAGGAACCACACTACTATCTTTTCCAAGTAATAAGTATTGAGGAGAAAACCCTGTAACACTGTGTGTAGTTTTGTTATATTCCTCGACACACTCCTTCGCTATGGTTGCCCAGGATCTTTTATTTTTTTCTCCATTGGTTTTGCATCTAATCCTGTTCACAATCGTTTGATTCAATCTTTCATTTAGACAGTTTGAAAAAGGGCAATTAACTGCCGTAAAAACAACTTGAACTTTCCGCAATCCCAAATAATCTTTGAACTCTGTTGAATTTATTCCACTATATTGATCTGTTAATAAGATATCGATTCTATGTTCAGAAACTTTTTCTAGCAAACGAATGAAATCTACAGCAGTTTGATTCTTCGAAGTGTGAATGAAAGCGAATCTAGTAAAATGGTCAACGAGTAAATGTAAATATTTTTTTGTGGATCTAGTGCCTCCAAATCCCCCTATTGTGTCCAATGACATAATTTGGAAAGGTTTACTTGCTGGTCCAAGAAGCGAAAGAAGACCATACCTTCTTTCTCTGCGCGATTTATTTTTAGCACAAATCTGACACGATCTACAAAAATTACTCACTATGAGATCCATATTTTTGAAGTAATAGAAGGGACGGAGTTTCAGTAAAATTTGATGACTCCCTATATGCCCAAAATGCTTATGAATTTTCTCTACAAAAGAACTTCCCAATTTTTCGGATATAAAAATTCTATCTACCCCTTTTAACTGTTTATAAATAATTCCGTTTCTATTTTTAATTTTCTTTTCTTTTCTAATGATATATTCGTTATTTTTTTGATCTGTTTTTAGGTCAGATATTTTTATTATATTAACAACTTTTATCACATCGTTCGAGTCTAATACTGCATTTCTAGAGAGACAATCTGCCTCCAAATTAGTTTCTCCTGGATAGTATTTTACTACAAAATCATATTGGGATAAATAATAAATCATGTTTCCAAGTTCTTCGTCAGTACGTGATTTTATATTCAAATTTTGCAACGGTTTATGATCACAGAACACAATGAACCAATCAGCCAATATTGCCAGAATTTTATGGCCTCTTTTATTGCGAGACATTCTAAATAGATTGCCTTTTTTCTCTCTGCACAGCAGATAACTTTCTTGAAAAATAAGCAACTGTCAATATTTCACCATTTTTTTGTTTTTGTTTCAAAACTGCACCAATTCCTTCTATGCTAGCATCTGTATGAATATAAATGGGTAAATTCTTATCAAAAATAGTCAAAATTGGTGCTTTACAGAGGTATTCTTTTATTTCTCGGAATGAATTTTCACAACGTTCGTTCCATATATAAGCTGTATTTTTTCTCAGCAGATTATGTAAAGGTTCTAGGATCTGTGTACTATTTTTTATATACTTATGATAAAAATTGATCTTACCAAGAAACTGTCGTACGTTTTTTCTGTTTTTAGGTCTAGGAAATTCCCGAATAGATATTAAGTTGTCGTTCAGTGGTCTAACTGTGTTATTTTCGATTACATGCCCCAAGTACTTGATAGAGTTTTTCGCGAAACTAAATTTTAAAAGTTTCAATCGAAAACCTTCCCTATAAACCGCTTCTAGAAGTTTCTCTAAATGTACAAGATGTTCCTCAAAAGATTCAGAGAAAACCAAGATATCATCTATATAATTTATGCAGAACATCTGCAAATCATTTCTTCGTATTATATTGCTTAATATTCTTTGAAATATGGCGGGAGAACTTTTAAGTACAAAAGGCAAACATTTCCACTGCCAGTGACCCTCTTGTGTAACAAAAGCAGTTTTTCTTCTATCTTTTACTCTGATAGGAATCGACCAAAACGCGGAATTTATATCTAATGCGGTAAACCATTGACAATTTCGAGTTTTCAAAATAATATCATCTATCAGAGGAAAGGGTTGAGATTCGGTATGACCAATTCATTTAATTCTCTGAAATCGATACATAAACGTGTCTTCCTTCCGTCTTCTCTTTTAAAGGCTAAAGTAACTGGCGCGGCAAATGAAGAGCTCGATTCTTCTATAAGATCAGCTTTTAGCAATTCAGCTATTTGTTGTTCTATTTCTAATTGATCCAAACTTGAACATCTATAGGGCTTCTTTGAAACATATTTGTTTTCAAGCAATTTTATTTGAGCTTTATGATTTTTGACCCTTCCTAAATCAAATTTATTTTTCGCAAATATCGAATTATATTTTCCGATTAATTTAAGTAAAGGATTTTTTTTCTTCATCTAAATTATCCAAATTAGTTTTGAATTGAGATACTTCTATATTTTCATTATAATTCACTAGTGTATCAGAATACTTCATATATATATCAGGTATAGGGATTTTAATAACCGTATTCGCGAATTTTTGGTAGATTTCAAGTTTTTCGTTCTGAATTAAATTAAATCTCTTTATTGAATCTAATCCTACAAGCATATCATAAGAAAATTCTTTGCTATTGACAACAAAAGCGTCCATAATATCCTCAATTTCTCCTATTCTTAAAGTAATTTTAACTATACTATTACTGAATTGTGCACCACCGATTGTTCTGAATGTATTTCTTTTCTCAAAAGTCTTGTGTTGAATTTTATCAATGATATTTTTATTTATGAGAGTTATGTTTGATCCGGTATCATAAACCGCTATTATATTTATTTTATTTTTCAAACGTACATTTATTTTTATCGGTGGTGCGATAACTAGACTTTTTGTTCATTAGCAATCTGGGCATTGACAGTTTCTTCCATTTCAAAATTATTTACCATTTCAATATTACTTTTTTTAGTTTTATTACGACATAGTTCAATTGGGTGATAACGTCCTGGTTTGCCCAATCGATCACAAATGGTACAAGGTTTTCTTTCATCGACATTTATAATGGAATTTTTTTTTGAATCGATATAATGACTCTTTCTGTTATCTAATACTAAATGTTTCTTATTCACTAAAGACTCTAATGTTCGCAAATGACTCATTAAATTTTCCGTTGTTTGAAGTTGTCCCCTATCTAATCTATCTTGAATATAAATTGGTAATCCTAATACTATCAAATTCATTCTAGTTTTTATAGACATTTCATGATCAACTTCCAAAAGAAGTTTCTCTTTTTTTAAGGCGTAATCTAAGAGAGTGCCTCCCAAAAATTTAAAATTAAATGCCATTCTCACATTATTCCATCCTTTATCTGCGAACGTCTCCAAAAATGAATTGCGCCATGATTCCCAATCTGCTGCCATCGTAAGCTCAACCTTAGCTGCCGAAAACCAATCTTTTCCAGCTTCGTCCAAAAATAAACGAATTGCCGCTATCCTTTTCTCACCCGAATCGATGTTGTAACGATCACATTTATTCTCGAAATCTTGAAGCCAGTATTCTGTACTTTGAGATTTTCCTTTGAAGATATCTAGTACAAAAGAGTTACGCACCAATCCCAACTCGTTCTTTTTCTGCCGTGTTTGGGAAATTGATTCGGCTTTTACCTCATCCTGATTATCAGACAAACTAAGTTCTTTGAGGAAAAAACCATCGAAAACAAAGTTTACATCATTATCCTTATATAAAGAAACTATTTCTGCAGGCAGGGTGACCTTAACATTCCGGAATTGATTTTTTTTCTTCAGCGCTGAACACGCCATTTTAATTGTTTTTATTCCAGAAAGTTCCAAATGTTGATCTAACGATTGATATTCGGGAGGAAATAAATACCTCACCGAACTGCCAGTTTCCGTTATGGAAATTAATCTTATCTTCATTGTTTTGCCATCTGGTTCTGCAACAACGGCGAGATGTACTTGAACAGCTATCGACATATCGATTGTTTCGATTTATAATCTCGTTTCCACTCATTGAAATCGGGTTTAATGAAACTTATCTTCGATGCACTGTGAAGAGATTTATCCAAATTGACGACCAGCATCGCTTTTTCGGACTTTTTCCCGTTTAGGCACGAAAAAACGTCTTGTTCCTGTCACCATCCGATTCACCCTCAGGCTCATCTTCATGAGTCAACTTAAAAGCACTATGCCCTCGTTCCTTAGGATGTCTGAAGTACCGATTAGACAATCCACGCCCCCTACGGCTGAAATGACTTTCGCCACCGTTTGCCCGGGGGCCTGTCGAGGGTTGATAAAACTCTCTCTGAAAATTACGACCGTTCCCCCTACGACTATCATTAAAACCACCCGCTCTATCACGCATGTACAACATTGAGTTTGAACCAGGATTTTTTGCTAACTCTTCCTCCTTGGCCGCGCGTATGGCGTCCTTTAGCTTCGAAAAGTTCCTAGACTTTATGATCACTTGCAGTTCGCGATCGCGCAATCCAGTAGCGAATGAATGGACAGCAATTTTTTCATTCATATTTGCCATGTTCTGAGCTGGACAAGCGGTTGCATTTATTTCATCCACCTGCGCCAGAGTCAAGTTTGTCATTAGCATCTCTATTGACTTTACAAAATCTTCAATTGATCGGTTTTTTTGATACGCACTGTGGAGCTCGGCTGACAAAGCTGAAATAGATGCTCTGGTGAGCATATTTTCCTTCATATCTCTAATGAGATCTTGACTTGTCGTATAACTCTGCGCTAATCTGACTTTAGCAGCTGGTGGAAGCTTAATTTTTAATACGTACGTTATAAGCAATTTCCTCCCTTCTTCATCCAAGAAGGAATCGTACAATTCAATCGCATCGATCAGCTGCTTAACCGAATCCTCGTTACCGTCAACTGACGGAAGCATTGCCGCCGCTACTTTCAAATCGAACTTTTGTGCCATTTTTATGGAACTCGGTAATGATTTATGTACTGATACTTCCTTTAACCTATCTTGAACAATACCTCTCTTGCTTGCTTGCTTGCTTGCTGAATTACGAAAACATAAGCTTCCACGTATTCCCTAACACTATTTGTATTGTATTGTCCTCCTTTTCTTCACTTTTAAACTCAGTCCGTTCTTTCTCGAATTCTCCCTCTAAAATTGCTAATTTCGCCTGCTTCTTTTCTAGTTTACATGCGTCTAGTCGTAGAATATTATTGTCCTTTTTCAAATTACGGAGAAAAACTTTGAGCTCTTCGTAAAAATATCGGAACCTATCTACTCTTTCCATTCGCAAGACAGGCAACAAAATTTGCTTTTTTACCGTATACACACATTAATTATAAACGAGAGATAAATAACAAAACGAATAAAAAGTTTGAAAACCCTTTTATCCTAAGAAATATATACCTTGGCCCATCGCGCGCGTTCTTAAAACAAACAAAAAAAAAAACTCGATCTGTCCGTCTGCACTCACCGTTGCTCTAGACTAATTCCTGGCTCTTTCGTACTTCCTTCCGAACTTCCCGCTGCAGCTTCTTCTGCGCCCAACGAAAGATCATTCGGATCGCCACGGCCACCAACAATATCAGGATAGAAACCTCGATCCACACCTTCGCTGATACTGACTCGTTTACGCTGCCTGCTGCGGCACTGTTCCCGCTTGCGCAATGATGACTTCTTCCTTGCTCTCACTGCCGCCCATTCCAGCCTCTTTATATTCCAATTGTAGAGGGAAAGATTCCTTGCCCGACTGGCAGGATCGCCATGCAATAAAGTCGTCATTCAAGGTCCACTTCGATACCTCTTTCACTATATGTCGAGTTATGGAGTTAAACCACTCGTCACCTGAATAGCATCTTTATTCGGGGGAGTTGTTACACTCACGTACAACAAGTCGTTCGAGTTGGAGCTCTTTCACATTACACGTTTTTTCGACGTGATGATGTAATCAACGAGATGACGAATCTGCCGGATAGCTATTCACACATTAGACGGTGGATTTGCCAGACGTAGTTGAACAGTTGTATCGAGTCCGTATCTATTTCTCGACCCATTTTAAAGTACCTACCTCACGTATCTCCACAAAATAACTGGACCGTTGTTGTAAAATTTCGTATAAACTTCCGTACCGTGCAGAACGACACGTACGTGTCTGAATGCTCCTATTAGCCGGCCTATGTTTTTAAAAAAGTAAACGTTGTTTTCGCCATTCCATTAACGTGTGTTTAGAAACCCGCACGTTGATGCAAATGGTACCGGAACAATTTTCAACGTGCATCGAGAAGTGTGAACGATTCAATATGAATCACATGTGTTTCTAAAATATCCGTTTAATTCATCGACCGCCGATTTCATCGTCAACGTGTAATGTGAAAGAGCTCTTACTCGTACCTTCACAGTTATCGGAAATTTGAGTAAAACTTATCTTCGAACGTTCCTCTTGCATTTGCACTTTTTTTTAAGGAAAACACGTTACTGTTACTTTGGGTTGAAAGTATTCAGATTATTATTAGTCTAAATACAAATACAGCAAAGAATATTAATGGAGAAAGAAGTACTTAAAAACTGACAAACACATTCATATAGCGTTCGGAACTTTCAACAACTCACAGATCACGCTTTTGCCAGTGGCTTTTCTTTCTTTGCCTTTGCTCGCATGCTCGTCGCCTCAGGTCTTCTGAACCGAGACCACTGATATATTCACTTCTCTTGATGAGTCGCCCCGTCGTTCAATTATGATGCGCTTTACAAAATTCCATAACCAAGTTGATAACCATAATAGTAATGTCAGCTGCAGGAAAATTTTTTTTCTGTCTTTCTGTCTAGAACCATGTGTGATCTCGTATTATGTTCCAAATAAGGTAACTGCTAGTAGCACATCGTCTCGAAATCTCCTGGTCGCCGGATATCCAGGGGGCATCAGACGATGGCAGATGCCCCCTGGGAGAATCGCCTATAGTTTTCTTTTACAAACTTAGCTAACATCGCAGGATGACTGTATATCTTGGCAGGATCGCCATGTAATGTTTGTTGTAGATGATTCAAAGGCGTCACGGTAAGAACATTCTTTATCGATCGTTCGGATTAGAATGATTACATATCCAGAACAACGTCGACGATACCTACGTTGAAATAGTTTCTTAACCTATGGAATCAGCATTATTATCTAGGGCGGTTACACATACGAAAAGCTATTACCACATCGATTTATCGACCTAAATATTTCCTCATCGATTGTGATGCAATCTCTCTACACATCGCTGAGCCAGGAACCAAAATCTTTCCGATGCAATCAATTTGGCCATAAATCAAGGGATTGTTCCGCACAATCTTTCGAACGAACGAAGTCAAATTGTAATGTAGTCGGGATCACTTACACGAAATGTTACAAATCAGTCACGATAAACGGGATAGAAATCGAAGCGTTAGTAAATACTGAAAGCGATATCAGCATTTTGGGGGTTGATTGTTTCGCTAGAGTAGGCGCACCTCGTTTGAACAAAGATGTTACGCGTTTTAAGGGAATCGGATCGGTCACTCAAGCTACATTACGTACGACGAAGGTAGAAATGCGTATAGACGATGAATTTATCACACAATTTCATGTAGTATCAGAAACCGTTATGGAGTATGAAATTTTGTTGGGGAACGATTTTCTACGGCGAGTAGAAATGATATGCGAAGGCGGTAAAGTCCAAATACGGAAAATCGATGATGAACTTACGACAAACGAAATATTTGAAATCGATTGCGTTTCTGAAGTAAATAAAGTAGATCTTAGTCATGTGAAAGACGAACGGATTCGCGAAGAAGTCGATAAGTTAATCAGCGAATATGTACCCGACAAAACTAAGAAAATAGATATGCAGGTGAGAATAATTTTGAGGAATGAAGTGCCTGTCGCGGAAAATGCTGGGCCATTAGCACACGTGGAAAAAAAGTTGATACGCGATCAAATAGGCGTGTGGTTGAATGAGAAAATTATTCGACCCTCCATGTCAAATTTCGCAAGCCCTATTGTTCTGGTAAAAAAAGGATGGTTCCAAAGAATGTGTGTAAGTAGTATAATGATGAGCATTATGCCTCACTTTGACCTTTGACCTTTCCGAACGGTACTATTCTTTGATTAGCCTGAGGCTGCAATTAAAATAATCGGTATAATTAGCATAATTGGTATAATTATCAGAATAATATAATTATCATAATTACCGTAATTAGCATAATTGGTAGTTTGACCTTGAATGCTGATGACCCGGATTTGTTTGCGAAGTGGAGGTGATTCTTTGATTAGCCTGAGGCTGTAATTAGTTTAATTGGTATGTTAACCTCGAAAGTTAATGATCCGGATTTGGGTTTTTCTTCCAATCGGGTGTGTGTCGCGCGGTGGAGTTCATTTTTGATAATAATTGGTATGTTGACCTTGAATGTTTGTCTCGAGCATGCGCGAGAGAGTTTGCAGTCCTTATGGTGGTAGCAACACCACTCTTCTGAAGCTGTAATTGGTATAATTGAATTAGTATAATTGACCTTGAATGAAAATCAATGACCACAAATCGGCTTATCGATTCTTGACCTTGAATGTCATTGCAAGCTGGATTGGAGAGAACGTTACTCATCCTGAATTTGTAATTGGTATAATTGACCTTGAATGGATGTCAGTGGCCCCCAAATCGACGAGTTGATTCTTGTTTGACCTGCAATGGTGAACTGGATTGTGGACGTCGGTCTAAACAGGAGTAGGAGGGTAGTGCATAATGTGAAGGTTTCTGCAAATATATAAACAGTGCTATGCACAATATCGAAGAAAATTGTAAGAAGTGCTGTATTTCAACGACTTTGACAAAAAATGTTTAGCGAATTACAAAATGAAATTTCTCGATATAAGAATTTATACTTCGAAGATTTGGAACCGAAATGGATGGCTTTGGAAAACTACGAAAAGGCCTCATGAACGAAATAATAATGGGAATGGAGGAAGAGATGAAGACAATCATCAAAAATATTGTATGTCAAGGACCTAGCATTCACGAGTGCAATAATGAATATTGTTGGGACTGTATACAGAACTTGAATGATTTGAAAGAGTACATGTCCGCTTATGAGGCTCTCTACAACTTCATAACAAAAGAAGTCGGTATATATCATGTCATATTTTTCGCCAATTCGAGATTAAGTTCGTACAACATACACATATGGAATCATCTACCAATGAAAGGACAAGTCAACAACAACGACAACAACAATGAAATATTACATACATGCTAAATAATAAAGTTTTTACATTATCTGAACTTTATCCAATTATTTCTAGAGCTATTTAAACCTAACCATTTAACAAGCATTTTGTTTTCTCTCCTGAGAACTTTAGTGAATTAGCCTTGAATGACACGGTTGAGGTGTCCCTGAGCGAATTGATTCCAGTCTAACTTTGAATGGCGAACTGGAGACTGCAATGAATTGACCTTGATGTTATTTACCTCGAACCAATTCTTGTTTGAGTCTCGAGTTACACCTCACAAGACACATTTGCATAACCGATTTGATTCGTTCCCTATAAAACGTGATGATTCGTCTGTTTTAGCTATACTTCATTAGTGAAAAATTGTAAAAGAGACAGAATAATGGCATCAGTTAGTGCTATCTCTAAAAATTTGTTGAAATCAACAAAAAAGGCGATTTCTTTGGTGCGAACTGTTGAAGAAGCGACGACTCATATGTTGCTAGTTAACAAAAATATTCATTTGATACGAAAAGCAATAAAAAATACACACGAAAAATTTCTTGGAGAACCCACACCAGTTGGAATTTGCTCTTGCTATGATGAAAAATTATCGGCAACAGTTGCGAATGAAGAAACAAGCGATTGAAAAGACTGAAATTAAGGGACGAAGGTATGTGATGTGGGAGGACACAGAAACTTGTTTTAAAAAGCGAATGTGCACCGGATTGATTGTAAATTTATCCATAAAAGAACCAATAGAATTTTTTAAGCGAGCATTTGCAATTTTTCACAGAAAAATAAAAAATCAATTGGGGAAATGTGGATTGTTGAAAGTAAATGTTGTATTCACTGGTCTGTTCATCAAACCGAATACTGAGGTTGTAGTGATATTAAATGGTTCAACACCAAGAACGCAGTCATCGATGCGAATACAAATCTACACGTGTGGTATGAGCAACACATCACTGGTGCTTTACTAAAGGAGTTGGAAGAATTCCAAGAACGAGATTCAGGATGGGCGTTAGCGGAAATTCAAAATTTAAAAGAGAATATAAATCAGTGCGATCCTTTGAGATGTGGTAATTCAACATATGTTAAGACATCAAAGTTTCTCCAAAGAAAAAAAGGTATTTTGAATATTGAGAATAATGATGAGTTTTGTTTTTTGTGGTCAGTAGTAGCTGCTTTATATCCAACAACTTCAAAAAATAATACTCGTGTGAGCCAATATCCTCATTTCTCGAATATTTTAAAATATGATGGTATAGAATTTCCAATCAATCAAATTGAGGGATATTTCCAAATTTGAAAAAATGAATGAATTATCGATAAATGTTTTTTTATATGAAAAGAAGAAAATTTCACCTGTTTCATTAAGTAAAAATTCAAATTTTAGAGAAATCAACCTTCTGATGATATCTAGACATGATGATGATGATAATAACTTTGAGGAATATGATTCAACCTACCATTTTGTGCTTATCAGTAATATGTCATACCTATTGAGAAGTCAGGTAACAAAACATCACGGACAGCAAAGATACTTTTGTTTCAGATGTATGAATAGTTGCGCATCCGAAACTATTTTGAATAGTCATAAATCTAGATGTTTTTTGCACAAAAAAACAACAATCAGATTACCCAATGAATCGGATAAATTTTTGAAATTGAAAGATTTTGCTCCTAAGGAAAAGGTGAAATTCGTCATTTATGCTGATCTGGAATGTATTCTCGAAAAGTATAAAGAACCTTTAACTATAAACTCTAAGTCCTCAACTCGTAAGTATCAACACCATAAAGCTTTTAGCATCGCATATTATCTACATTGTTTTTACGATGATTCCTTGTCATGTTTCCGAACATGTCGAGGTGAAGATTGTATAGAATGGTTTGTGCGACAACTTTATGAAATTTCCACATTGGTTGATGGAAAATTAAAAACAAATCACCCAATGAATAATTTGACTGAAGAGGAGGTGTTGACATTCCATCAGAGTAAAATTTGACATATTTGTAGTAAACCTTTTGTTAAGATTGATATCAAATGCAGGGATCATTCTCATTTAAAATCAATGAATAATTATCGAGGTGCTAGTCATCAATCGTGCAATTTGAATTTGAAGGAATCTAATATAATCCCAGTAATTTTCCATAACCTTTCAGGATATGATTCACATTTCATAATCAAAGAATTAGCTGTAGGATTTCAGGGGAATATAAGTGTTTTACCTGTAAACAAAAACAATTATATTTCATTTTCAAAACGGGTTTTCGGTACAAGCTGCACCCTCAGGTTTATAGATTCTTTTCGATTTATGGCTAGCAGCATCGATAAACTATCATCATATTTGGATGATTCCAATAAAAAAATTACTAGAAAGCATTGTCAATCTGATGATGAATTTGCGTTGCTGAATAAAAAAGGAGTCTTTCCCTATGACTACGTTGATTCTCTAGCTCGGTTAGATGAACCACTTCTTCCCTCAGAGAAGGAATTTTACAATGAATTGGGTGATTTCATTATAACTGATGAACAGTACATTCATGCTCAGAATGTTTTGTCGCATTTCAAAATTAAAACAATTGGGGAATATGCAGATCTTTATTTGAAAACAGATGTATTATTGCTTGCTGATATTTTCGACAATTTTCGCGAGACCTGTTTGAAAACTTATGAGTTGGATCTATTGCATCATTACACTCTTCCAGGAAACTGTTTCCAGGCAATGCTAAAGACTACTGATATTTGTTTGGAGCTTCTAACCGACATTGATATGATGATGATCGTAGAAAATGGGATCAGAGGTGGAATTTCGCAATGTTGCAACCGATACGCGAAAGCAAATAATAAATACATGAAAAAGGGGTTTAACGTTGAAAAACCATCAAGTTTTTTTATGTATTTTGATATTAATAACATGTATGGAACTGCTATGACTGAATACTTACCATACGCAGATTTTAAATGGGTTACGGAGAAGATTGATATACTCAAAATCACGCAAAATTCCGAGATTGGCTATATTTTTGAATCTGATTTAGATTACCCCTCTGATATACATGAGTTACATAAGAATTTACCTCTAGCTCCAGAGCATATGATACCACCCACTTCGCCATACAATCAAAAAAAATTATTAACAACTTTGACGTCTAAAACCAAATATATAGTTCATTATCGAAACCTTCAATTCTATTTGAAACATGGAGTAATTTTAAAACACATTCATCGAATATTGAAATTCAAACAAGCTCCTTGGCTTCGTAAATACATCGAGTTGAATAGCAAGAAAAAGAAAGAAGCACGTAATGAATTTGAGAAGAATCTTTTTAAATTGTTCATGAATGCAGTTTTGGGTGAATGTATGGAAAATGTAAGAAAACATAAAGATATCAGGATAGTTACCAAATGGGATGGGCAATGGGGGGCTCGTAATCTGATTGCGGAACTAAATTTTCACAGTTCAATAATATTTTCAGAAGATTTTGCAATAATCGAAATGGAAAGATTAGAAATAACACTCAATAAACCCATTTATGTAGGATTTGCTATTTTAGATATTTCAAAATTATTATTGTACGATTTCCACTATAACTATATCAAGAAAGTTTTTAGTGAAAGAGCAAAACTATTATACACAGACACTGATTCTTCAATGTATCAATTTTATGAGAACGACATTTATGAATGTATGAAAATGAACATTGATAGATTTGATACGTCAGACTATCCAGAACATAACATATTCAACATGTCTTGGGTAAAATGAAAGACGAAAATAGCGGTTCTATAATTTTAGAATTTTTAGGTCTTAGATCTAAAATGTATTTGTACATTTCTGAAAATAACAAAGACGGGTGGAAACTGTGAAGAAGGCTAAATGGGTAACAAGAGCTACTTTGAGAAAAATTAGTTTTGATGATTATAAAAAATCCTTATTTGATGAGCAAATTCTTAAGGGAAATCAAAATTTAATTAGATATATTGAACACAAAGTATTTTCCATAAAACAGGAAAAAGTGCTTTTAAGTTATCTCGACGACAAACGGATGATTATACCACTTTCCACCGATACAAAACCGTGAGGGTTACCAACACGCAAACGTGAGTTCCAATATAAATACACACGGCTGAAAAGAACCTCTGTGTCTCACGAGTATACTTTCACATAGCAATGAGTTTAATAAGAGCGATTGAATATATCGCAGCTAAGAAGGTGAAAAAAGTTTACGATGGATATCTGAAAACATTAATTGAAAAATCAGATAAAACATCCACTCATCGTTATTTACTTAACTTCCTACAAGCGAAGAAATTTCCTCTGAAGAGTTACCATTTCCGATGGATTGCCACATCTAAGAGAACAGGCAAAGAGTTTGTTCATACTATTTTGCAATATAAAAGACTATTTGACAAATATGTGGAGAAGTGTGTTCAGATAATTGGTAATTCTAAATTACTTAATCTTTTAGACTTGGATTCTACCTTAAAATGTAATAACTTGTATGTCAATGAGTTTTATACATTGTATCTATATGATTTGCTAACCAATAATCTGGATGGTTCGAAACATATTCGGTTTGATAAAAGATTTGTCAGTAGCAATATAAGTCAAAATTATGAGACCGTTGATCATTGTTTAGATATATGTATTTCCGTATCAGCATATAATGCTTGCGGTTCAGTTCTAACAATTGTATTGAACGTGCTTGAGTCATTGAATTTGTCATACAAATTTCAACCAGAGTCGAATGAAGGTCACAAGAAGGTTTGGAATTGGCTGAAGGAAAACGTGCAACATTATGAAAAAGATCGTAAATTCGTTCCAAGATGGATTGAGGACCTGACTGTGAACCGTAACCCTCGACGAAAGTGTTCGACTATAAGAATGTTATAAGTTTATTGAGGAAAAAAATTAATTGAATAATAAATTCATTTATCATAATTTCTACAACTATTTCATTCTCCTATACCCTCCAAGTATTCTATTCGTTTCTTCATGCGAAAGGTGAGTTATAGTCCTCTTTAATTTTGAAATTTCTTCGCTGAGGTATTTCACTTCCTCCTCATTCTTCATTGTTCTAATCTTCAGCAGCTCACATAGATCAAGTAAATTATTGTTGCAGTCTAAATTTTTTGATAATTCACCTAAAATATTGATGATCTTATAGTCAGACATCTTCTTTTCGTTCTAAATGTTCCAACCACAATCCCAATATTTATATAGAGCAGAAGCATCCTTTTTCCTCCTACAGCTGGTTCTCTGAATTTATGATACTACAACAATTTTTTTTTGCACTTATTTCTTTGCGTAGTATGCAGAAAACAAGTTTTCTTCATGAAATTCAGCTGGATTCTTGCATCATCCTACCAATTGGCTCAGACTGGTTTTATGAAACCACCTTGTTTTTAATGCAAATCCATCTGAATATATTATCAATAAAAAACAAGTATGCGCAGGAAACCAGTTTTATATTAAAACTCATTTGAACTAAAAAATATTTATCGAAGAGATAAAAGTAAACAGTCATATAAATTAGCACGTAAGTTGATGTACATTATTTAGATACCAATCTGCCCACTTGTACTTATACATTATTCCGAGCACATCGTTGCGAACCAGCCAAGTGTCTTGAGCAGAATTCTGAACTATCTAGAATGTGTGACAGTTAAATTCAGTTTCTATATCAACCACATTGTTCGATACATATTGTTGAAGCCACTTTTTCTTCTGTAGTCCTTTAACCATGATTGGACCCCCATAGTTGGAAGTCCAGTTTGATAATAGTCTAGCAATTTGGTATACGTTAATAGTCCCTTGCTCATCCCATTCTGAACCGTGAATATTCTGGGTAACCCAACGAACGTGTTGTCCAAATTTTTCTTCGAGATGCTTGTAATCGAGTGTGAGGTTTACTATATCTATTATATTATGACGAAATTGCAAATAGATAGTCATTACATATGAACAATTCTGTAGACCAATCTGATTTTGATGTACTGACTTAGAATACTAGTGCAATGTCCACTTGATTGTCAATTCACATTTTTTAGTCATAACATCATTGTCCCATATGCAGTATCAACCATCTATTGATGTTTCATGAAGTAATATGGTAGATCAATCGAGACTGTAATGTCTACCTAGATGATTTTCGTAGATTTATTCGAATCTGAATAATCTCAGACATCTGGATGTTGAAACTCATTTGATAGAGTTCAGTAATCAGATGTCAACTACGTGAAGCCATATCAATATTCAAATGATGAAAGTGAGTCTCATAATTACTATGTATCTCAGTTATCTCAGCCATACATAAATGATCTCTGAAATGTTGTACGATCATAATCATTACTGATATTCAAAGCAAATTGCACGTTTTATGAATAATTCATTCATGATTATCATATCAATAGGAACATCTTTCTGAATTCAGAGATTCTTAGATCATTTATCATCGACAATGATCAGACATCCTATGATAGTGATCAACATTGCTAACGATTCATATCATTGATCTTATTCATTTGTCATGTCAGTCGTATGTTCTCATATTGTATAATCGATGAATCTGCATATACATTCTAGTCTTTGTACTGAAATGAATTCCACTAAGAATCATTTCACTGCCTATGCGTATCGATTATATCACAATTTATCATGTAGAATCAGACAGTATGCATGCCTAGATTTCAGTAGCAATTCAATCGATATCTACAGATATCTCATACAATCTAAATATCCTTGAAATTATAAGGGTCTAATAGTACTTGGTTATCTCTGCTATAATATGATCTTTGAAAGTTGGCATACATTTCATATAGCAAAGCAAATTGATTGTTTTAAAATTCAAATTCAGATTATCATACGGAAACATTTCGGAATTCAGAAACAGTTTTATATTAGACAAGCCACAATGATCAAACTTACTAAAGTCTGTATCAACTTTATTTTTACGGTTTGTTTTGAAACCTATTATTACGAATCAGGGTTTCTCCATTTGGGTGCTTGTCTTTATTGTCCAAGTTTGCCTCATAGTTTGCTGCAGCAGAGGATTTTCATGCAATTCCACGATCTGAAGGGAACATCGAATTCTTGATTGCTTGAAATGAGTCTTAAAGCCGAATTCTTTCACGGTCTTCAATATTAATATGTGGTACTCGCCATACAATCTTAGTTAAATTTATGTTGAAAGTCACATCTTTATCCTTGCCAACAATAGTCCAATGGGGTTTCCGGGCAAAAGAAAATTTTAATTTAAAATTTGAAATTGTTTTTGGGGGAAAATTTGGGAAAAAAGAGGCCCCTTTTTTATTTTTCAACCCCATTTTTTAAGCCCAGGTTTTAAAAAAGGTAAAAAATTTAAGGAAAATAATAAAAATTTCCACCCGAAACTTTTGGGTGCCTTAACGGTTTAAAAATTTTTTCAAATTAATTTTATTTGGGTAATTTATTTTTGAATGAGGTTTGGCCCAAATGGGTTTTTTTCCCTTGACGTCTCATTTGATTGGTGGATTTCTCTCATATACGATTCGACCCTACTGAAGGACCATATATGCGAATCATGGGAAGCTCCACCAAATTTTGCATTGACGCTCCTAATTGTCAAGTTATGATCGCAAATCTGCAAATGAAATATATGTATGTTTGTCCCATTTCGAAAATGCATAATATCCATAATTATAAGGATGTCGTATCTTCCAAATTACGATCGCCGATGCAGCAATCATAACTGATTTCAAATTTCCTCCTAAAGATATATTCATCCTATCAGCCCACTGAATTTTTCCTAAATCCGAGTCCTCAACTATAATTGACCGCATGTGTCGGTAATAACCATCTACATATATACCGATAGATGCTTTCTAAAGATGAAACATCAACATCTAATACTCTCGTGGCGGCGTCTTGCTCCCTTATGTAAATATGCACATAACCACTAGTTTGAGAAGTTAAATAGTCATGTTCTCCCAATTTTACTATAGTTTTTCGTCGCACATTAGAATGACCACATTCCCCTACATACCATAGTAAATCCAATCCTTCCACACTAACACATCTTTTCTCTGAACGAGTCTCCATGAATGGAAACATGTACGGAATCTCATTGATGCCCATACCACATCTAATTATCCTTTTTAAACATGATGAACAACCATCTAAAGCAATGTAATTTTCTCCAGCTACCATTAAGTCGTTCAATATTTGCTCAGATGCCCGCCCTTCTACCATCAATTCGTGGGATTTAACACGTTGACTGCCGCAAGGCACTGCACATGTGTCTCGATATTTTGGTCTTCGGGGGTTTGAGGCACAACATTTGTGCCATGCTTGGCTGGCATAGTTACCGTTGAGTGGCACATCGTGTTTGCCTTGACGACTATATATTTATATGCGATTTTGAATTCGATGGCCTGGGTGGCCTCAATCCGCAAAAACCCCCGGAAATTTATATGTCGTTTCAATTTTATATGATAAATAGTGTCTTTGAAAAAACTACGTATTGTTTTCAGATTTATTATCAAATATTATAAAAAAACAGAAATACCATTGAAATAAATAAACATATTATCGATAGAATGAACCAATAAATAACTCAATAAACTAAAAAACATAAATATGAAGAAGTTTTTCTGAAATTCTTATTTGAGTGAACTGTTATGACGATTGAAAAAACATGTTACACAGAAGTTTTTGTTACAAGCTACACACTGATAAGTAGATCTTGGAGTTTTACGTTCAGCCACTTGCGTTCCCTCATCTTTAGCTAAATTTTCTTAACAAACAACACAACGACGACGAATATTTATATTCTGAAGTTCGTGAAATTGGGGTTGATCTATTGTCGGTTCATCTTGTAAATCGAGCATTAGTGAAATCAATTCTTCTTTGAATTTAGTAATGCTTATTTTTTTGTGTTACTTCTGTATAGACAATGAAGGCATTTACAAGTGTCGTTCCTAATACCAGTTCAATTGCGATACCATTTCAAACCCCGTCGAAGGGGGGTGTTGTAAGCAGTCATTTGATCCGATTGATCTATGAAAGATTTGCTCCTATTGTAATCCACAATGATTTTCGGCTTTTCATTGCTTTCCCCTCGTGAATTACGTACATTTTCCATTTCTGATGTATGTTTAGTACTCAGCACTAAAACATCTTTCTTATCCTTCCATTTTAGTTGCACCACACCAGTGTTACTTTCCTTTGCGATAATTTGGCCCTTATTCAATTTTCCATCGATTACATCCTTGCAATTCAGTTTTCTGTTAGATCTGTGTTCCAACCAGATGTGTTTGTTTTTGAAGTAGTTCGTGAGCAAGTTTGACACTCGTATAGAAATTATCTGTATAGAGAATTCTTCCTGTATATAGCAGATTCTTCATAAGGTCCAGAACAACTTTTGTTGGAGCAGATACATTTGCATTTCCTTTGTCTTTACCGCAATAAATGCTGAGATTATAAGTATAGCCTCTCCTCAGACATAACTTGTACAACTTTATACCGAATTTGTGACGCTTATAACGCAAATATTGCCGAAAAATTATTCTGCCTCGGAAAGGTACAAGCGTTTCGTCGATGCAAACTTCCTCTTCGGGAATCATAGCATACTGGTATCTTTCTTTGAGAATGTCGAGAAGTGGATTTATTTTGTAGAATCTATCAGCTTGTTGTCTGTTGGTAGACTGATTGTCACTGAAATGCAATGTTCGTAGTAATAACTCGAATCTGTTTCTGGACATTTTTTTACTGATGTCATTTTTATATATCTTAGATTTCGACCAATAATTGGGAATCGAAGGAAATCTGCATAAACCCATCCATAACAATATACCAAAAAATATTTTCAATTCTTCTTCATTTGTATCGAACCAGTGATTTAGGCGGGACTTTTCAAATTTGTTATTTTCAATACACTGTGCCGCATATCTGTTTGTTTCAGTGGCAATATGTATCATAAGTGAATCGGTAAAGAATATTTTGAAAAAATCAAATGGTTCCTTATCATAAAAATTTTCGTAAATATCAGGATTTATACCTACGTTCCTTTCACAAAATTCGAATTTTTTTAGGTATTGTCCAGTTACATCTTTCCATTCGATATTTTCATTTCCATTTTCATTATTCACATCATTTTCTTTGTCGTCTTCGGAGTCACTAGAGACATCGCAATAATGTTGCACCACGTATTCTATCGTTTCGCTTACAGGGTCTGCATTCGACGTACTTGTAGATGTTGATGGTTCATTTCTACTGGATGTATCTTTAGGAGTTGATGGAAAACTAGAGCTTTTACGTGATTTTTTTCTGTCAGGTGATTTTGTCTCAGACACATCACTATAACTCTCGGAATTTGATGGTAAATATTCATCTTCCGAATTATCACTAAACGGTTCAGCATCTTCATCTGACATGCACTCATTCCACAATTTTTGAACTTTGCTTTGAATTTCTTCATAGGAAGACATTTTTCACGGTTTGGAACTTCACAGTTCGTACTAAACTGATTCTAATGAGACTGAGGTCCATAAATTTGCAACTTGTTTCAACACAAAAAATGAAGTAAGTAAAGGCACCGTATTTGTGCCATATGGCGTGTACACAACAAATTTGCCTTCAGGAATCGTGCACATATGCTGTGCCTTCATAAAAAATGCGAGAAAATATACAAAAAACCTTTTTTTTTCCCAAAATATCATTAAACTGTGAAATATAAACATATTTTCTGTCATTTTCTGCGAGAAAACAAATATGGCCTGGGGGACCGAAAATTTTCATAACACTGCGGCAGTCAACGTGTTAACGATGTTCGTGGGGATGCAACGATGGGGAGCATCTATCGCCACTATAGTAGGAGAGCTGGCAACAATTTTTGGGTAGGTATTTGAGGCAAGCTGAAAACTTGTCCTATACCTCTCCTATTACACCCCAATACAAAACTGCAGACCTGGCTGGTGAGTAGCGGGGCTAAATCAACCCCTAAATCCTTTGGCAGGATCTGTTTCGACTCGCCGTTTAATAAATATCGTGGTGCATATCCTGTTGAACTATGTATAGTATCGTTGTATTCGTCAACACATTGGTGAGCCGTAGTTGTCCAAGCATGTTTGTTATTTTGAGCGTTACTTTTACAACGAATCCGATTAACTAATGTTTGGTTTAGCCTTTCATTGAGACCATTCGAAAAGGCGCAATCTACAGAAGTGAACACTATATCAATGTTTTCGTTTTTTAAAAAGTTTTGGTACTCGTTTGATGTTATCCCGCTGTATTGATCGGCAAGTAATGTGTTTATGTTTACGTTATTTTCGTTTTTTATTGTCGATAAAATTTTAATAAAATCGTTTGCGTTTTGTGTTTTGAAGTTTTCATAAAGGCGTAGCGTGTAAAGTGGTCGACTGCGAGGTGTAGATATTTTTTTGTGGATCGTCGGCCACTGAATCCTCCAATTGTATCAAGTGATATCATTTCGAAGGGTCGAGTCGCTGGGCCCAGAAGGCCTAGACCTCCTAGTTTCGTTGGTTTTCTTGTTTTGTTTTTAATACATACGGCACATTTCTTACAGTAATTTTGTATCAATTTATTCATATTTCGAAAATAATAATGTGTTTTGATTGTTGTAATCATGCATCTTGATCCGATGTGACCGAAGTTTTCGTGTACTCTTTGTATGAGTGTTTTTGCGATATTTTCTGATATGATGATTCTATTTGTATCCTTTTTATGTTTTATGTCATTATTTATTGTTGTTGTGTTTTCGTCAAGTTGTGTGTTGTTTTGCTGGTCTGATTTTATTTCATCTAATGTAAGTGTGTTTGCGGTTCGCAGTGTATCTCTGGTTTCTTCTATGTCATTCTCCGTTGGGTTTCTTGAGAGAAAGTTATCTTTTCCAGGGTTATATTTTATTGTGAAGTCGAACTGCGATAGATAATTTGTTAAATCTCCCAGTTCGTTGTCAGTTCTTGATTTTATGTTTAAATTTTCCAAATGTTTGTGGTCGCAAAATAGTGCGGAAAATATTACATTTTACATTTTTCATTATTGGAATTAGTACAATAAATTGATTTCCAACTCGATCATTCTGTTCTGGTCGGAGTGGAACTTCGACTCTTCTTTCGTGAATAATAATAGAAATCAATGAATCATATCTCAGCACATCCTTCAGATCAACTTACACATCCAAGTCAAAATGAGAATAAAATAGTTTGAGGAAAAAATTATTTCAAATTGATTGAGTATTCAGAAGTATCGATTCGCATGAAAAAAGTTAGCGGTTCCAAAAAAAAATTATTTTATTATCTTTACGTAAAAAAAAATCATGTTTAAATCAGTGCATGTCTAGTAAGATATAACAATTGAATCGAATATAAAATTGAATATAAGTAACAAAAATAATTCCCTAGGTTCAAAACGCTAAAAATGTGTCGTAACATTCACAGATCATCCACAGATTATTCTTGTTGCAGACGTGTGTGTTTCTTCGCGTTATTAGCAATTTCCACAGCCTTGTCCAAAATCTATTTTCGATAAATTACTTTTTCTTCAGTTGAAAATTCTTTAGTAATTGGAAGAAGTGAAAAGCTTTGCATTTTCCCTGAACATCACCAACATTTCCCTATCAAAGTCGTCATATTTCCTTTTACTTCGACTTCTGTTCGAATTATTGAGAAGGAGATATTCTTTTTGTGCTGTGGATTCTTCGATCACTAAATTATCGGGGTTCGTTTCCGTTACTTCGTCAATGCACTCTACATTTATGGAATCCTCGGAATGACTATGATGATTCTTCTCGAGGAATAACATTTCATCATTGTAAATGTATTGCTTTTTCTTATTACAGCCTAAACCGGATGCAATGTTTTTTTGCAAATGTTTGCAGCGTCTTTAAGCATCTCTCGCTGTTTTTCAGCGTTGCTGTACCAATTTTTCTGGAAAAATAAATGAAAAAACTAAGTATTCAATTGAAAAATTCATTTTTTTCAGATTTCTAGCAACAGGCAGTTCCTATGTGGATGTGCACTATCACTATCGGCTGAGAGTTTCAACAATTAGTAAGATAATCGTCGAAGTATGTATAAAACTTTGAGAGGTTTTACATGAAGAAATATTAAAGTTTACCTCGTCACCAGACGACTGGTTGAAAATCTCCCAAGGATTCGAACATCAAGCTAATTTTCCAAATTGCATTGTAGCTATAGTTGGGAAACATATCCGCATCATTTGTCCGGTTCGCAGTGGAAGTTTGTACAGCAATTACAAAGAATTTTACTCAATTGCTTTGTTAGCCATGTGTGATGCAAACTATTGCTTTACATATATTAATGTCGGGGCTTGTGGAACAGATTCGGACTCGACAATTTTCAGGGATAGCCAATTATTTGATAAATTTTGGAATGACAATGTCAACTTACCTGAACCAAGGAAATTGTCAAATAATAGTGACGTAACGTTCCATTACATGATTATCGGTGATGCAGCTTTCGGAATATCACGTCACGTTTTAAAACCATACGCCCGAAGTAATTTGACGCAAAAGAAAAAAGTTTTCAACTACCGACTCTGTAGCGCAACGCGTTACATTGAATGCTCCTTTGGTATCTTGTCAAATAAGTTCCGAATATTCCACAGGCCCATGATGACTTCATTGAGCAACAGCATTAAAATTGTGAAAGCATGTTCCATAAGAATACGTGACGGTATCAATTTTAATGACACGGTAGAAATTAACGGCTTTGAAAATTTATCTAATTCTTCATCCATTTCTTCGGACCGATCCGGTGATAGTACGCAAAACGCATTTGCCGATTATTTCTTATCACCGGAGGGTGCTGAACAGTGGCAAAATCAATATAGGGTAAGGGGGGGTAGACCCGGCCAATTTTTTTTTGTTATTGTGACTATATTATTGAGAGGAATACAACGAAAACTAAAGAAAATAATCAAGACTATATTTATTTGTATTAGAATATTGAAAATTTGTAAAAAAAATAATATACATATAATCTCGTTTCCACTTGACATGATACAAATTCGACTCCTGTTTTCTATGACCACAATTTACTTCTACTATACAATCAGATATTTTTTTCGAAATAGGATATGGACCACAACGGACTTCATCAAGTTTTTTCTACAAAGCTCATCACTATTTTCTATGTACACTAAATCTCCTTCTTCAAACTTAGCAATTTTTCTATTTTTATCAATTCTCAATTTGTTTTTATTATGATATTCTAAGGAATTCTTAAAAGCTATGGATCTACCATTATTCAAATCTTTTGCCATTTGTAATTCTTTAGGAACCACACTACTATCTTTTCCAAGTAATAAGTATTGAGGAGAAAACCCTGTAACACTGTGTGTAGTTTTGTTATATTCCTCGACACACTCCTTCGCTATGGTTGCCCAGGATCTTTTATTTTTTTCTCCATTGGTTTTGCATCTAATCCTGTTCACAATCGTTTGATTCAATCTTTCATTTAGACAGTTTGAAAAAGGGCAATTAACTGCCGTAAAAACAACTTGAACTTTCCGCAATCCCAAATAATCTTTGAACTCTGTTGAATTTATTCCACTATATTGATCTGTTAATAAGATATCGATTCTATGTTCAGAAACTTTTTCTAGCAAACGAATGAAATCTACAGCAGTTTGATTCTTCGAAGTGTGAATGAAAGCGAATCTAGTAAAATGGTCAACGAGTAAATGTAAATATTTTTTTGTGGATCTAGTGCCTCCAAATCCCCCTATTGTGTCCAATGACATAATTTGGAAAGGTTTACTTGCTGGTCCAAGAAGCGAAAGAAGACCATACCTTCTTTCTCTGCGCGATTTATTTTTAGCACAAATCTGACACGATCTACAAAAATTACTCACTATGAGATCCATATTTTTGAAGTAATAGAAGGGACGGAGTTTCAGTAAAATTTGATGACTCCCTATATGCCCAAAATGCTTATGAATTTTCTCTACAAAAGAACTTCCCAATTTTTCGGATATAAAAATTCTATCTACCCCTTTTAACTGTTTATAAATAATTCCGTTTCTATTTTTAATTTTCTTTTCTTTTCTAATGATATATTCGTTATTTTTTTGATCTGTTTTTAGGTCAGATATTTTTATTATATTAACAACTTTTATCACATCGTTCGAGTCTAATACTGCATTTCTAGAGAGACAATCTGCCTCCAAATTAGTTTCTCCTGGATAGTATTTTACTACAAAATCATATTGGGATAAATAATAAATCATGTTTCCAAGTTCTTCGTCAGTACGTGATTTTATATTCAAATTTTGCAACGGTTTATGATCACAGAACACAATGAACCAATCAGCCAATATTGCCAGAATTTTATGGCCTCTTTTATTGCGAGACATTCTAAATAGATTGCCTTTTTTCTCTCTGCACAGCAGATAACTTTCTTGAAAAATAAGCAACTGTCAATATTTCACCATTTTTTTGTTTTTGTTTCAAAACTGCACCAATTCCTTCTATGCTAGCATCTGTATGAATATAAATGGGTAAATTCTTATCAAAAATAGTCAAAATTGGTGCTTTACAGAGGTATTCTTTTATTTCTCGGAATGAATTTTCACAACGTTCGTTCCATATATAAGCTGTATTTTTTCTCAGCAGATTATGTAAAGGTTCTAGGATCTGTGTACTATTTTTTATATACTTATGATAAAAATTGATCTTACCAAGAAACTGTCGTACGTTTTTTCTGTTTTTAGGTCTAGGAAATTCCCGAATAGATATTAAGTTGTCGTTCAGTGGTCTAACTGTGTTATTTTCGATTACATGCCCCAAGTACTTGATAGAGTTTTTCGCGAAACTAAATTTTAAAAGTTTCAATCGAAAACCTTCCTATAAACCGCTTCTAGAAGTTTCTCTAAATGTACAAGATGTTCCTCAAAAGATTCAGAGAAAACCAAGATATCATCTATATAATTTATGCAGAACATCTGCAAATCATTTCTTCGTATTATATTGCTTAATATTCTTTGAAATATGGCGGGAGAACTTTTAAGTACAAAAGGCAAACATTTCCACTGCCAGTGACCCTCTTGTGTAACAAAAGCAGTTTTTCTTCTATCTTTTACTCTGATAGGAATCGACCAAAACGCGGAATTTATATCTAATGCGGTGAACCATTGACAATTTCGAGTTTTCAAAATAATATCATCTATCAGAGGAAAGGGTTGAGATTCGGGTATGACCAATTCATTTAATTCTCTGAAATCGATACATAAACGTGTCTTCCTTCCGTCTTCTCTTTTAAAGGCTAAAGTAACTGGCGCGGCAAATGAAGAGCTCGATTCTTCTATAAGATCAGCTTTTAGCAATTCAGCTATTTGTTGTTCTATTTCTAATTGATCCAAACTTGAACATCTATAGGGCTTCTTTGAAACATATTTGTTTTCAAGCAATTTTATTTGAGCTTTATGATTTTTGACCCTTCCTAAATCAAATTTATTTTTCGCAAATATCGAATTATATTTTCCGATTAATTTAAGTAAAGGATTTTTTTTCTTCATCTAAATTATCCAAATTAGTTTTGAATTGAGATACTTCTATATTTTCATTATAATTCACTAGTGTATCAGAATACTTCATATATATATCAGGTATAGGGATTTTAATAACCGTATTCGCGAATTTTTGGTAGATTTCAAGTTTTTCGTTCTGAATTAAATTAAATCTCTTTATTGAATCTAATCCTACAAGCATATCATAAGAAAATTCTTTGCTATTGACAACAAAAGCGTCCATAATATCCTCAATTTCTCCTATTCTTAAAGTAATTTTAACTATACTATTACTGAATTGTGCACCACCGATTGTTCTGAATGTATTTCTTTTCTCAAAAGTCTTGTGTTGAATTTTATCAATGATATTTTTATTTATGAGAGTTATGTTTGATCCGGTATCATAAACCGCTATTATATTTATTTTATTTTCCAAACGTACATTTATTTTTATCAGTGGTGCGATAACTAGACTTTTTGTTCATTAGCAATCTGGGCATTGACAGTTTCTTCCATTTCAAAATTATTTACCATTTCAATATTACTTTTTTTAGTTTTATTACGACATAGTTCAATTGGGTGATAACGTCCTGGTTTGCCCAATCGATCACAAATGGTACAAGGTTTTCTTTCATCGACATTTATAATGGAATTTTTTTTTGAATCGATATAATGACTCTTTCTGTTATCTAATACTAAATGTTTCTTATTCACTAAAGACTCTAATGTTCGCAAATGACTCATTAAATTTTCCGTTGTTTGAAGTTGTCCCCTATCTAATCTATCTTGAATATAAATTGGTAATCCTAATACTATCAAATTCATTCTAGTTTTTATAGACATTTCATGATCAACTTCCAAAAGAAGTTTCTCTTTTTTTAAGGCGTAATCTAAGAGAGTGCCTCCCAAAAATTTAAAATTAAATGCCATTCTCACATTATTCCATCCTTTATCTGCGAACGTCTCCAAAAATGAATTGCGCCATGATTCCCAATCTGCTGCCATCGTAAGCTCAACCTTAGCTGCCGAAAACCAATCTTTTCCAGCTTCGTCCAAAAATAAACGAATTGCCGCTATCCTTTTCTCACCCGAATCGATGTTGTAACGATCACATTTATTCTCGAAATCTTGAAGCCAGTATTCTGTACTTTGAGATTTTCCTTTGAAGATATCTAGTACAAAAGAGTTACGCACCAATCCCAACTCGTTCTTTTTCTGCCGTGTTTGGGAAATTGATTCGGCTTTTACCTCATCCTGATTATCAGACAAACTAAGTTCTTTGAGGAAAAACCATCGAAAACAAAGTTTACATCATTATCCTTATATAAAGAAACTATTTCTGCAGGCAGGGTGACCTTAACATTCCGGAATTGATTTTTTTTCTTCAGCGCTGAACACGCCATTTTAATTGTTTTTATTCCAGAAAGTTCCAAATGTTGATCTAACGATTGATATTCGGGAGGAAATAAATACCTCACCGAACTGCCAGTTTCCGTTATGGAAATTAATCTTATCTTCATTGTTTTGCCATCTGGTTCTGCAACAACGGCGAGATGTACTTGAACAGCTATCGACATATCGATTGTTTCGATTTATAATCTCGTTTCCACTCATTGAAATCGGGTTTAATGAAACTTATCTTCGATGCACTGTGAAGAGATTTATCCAAATTGACGACCAGCATCGCTTTTTCGGACTTTTTCCCGTTTAGGCACGAAAAAACGTCTTGTTCCTGTCACCATCCGATTCACCCTCAGGCTCATCTTCATGAGTCAACTTAAAAGCACTATGCCCTCGTTCCTTAGGATGTCTGAAGTACCGATTAGACAATCCACGCCCCCTACGGCTGAAATGACTTTCGCCACCGTTTGCCCGGGGGCCTGTCGAGGGTTGATAAAACTCTCTCTGAAAATTACGACCGTTCCCCCTACGACTATCATTAAAACCACCCGCTCTATCACGCATGTACAACATTGAGTTTGAACCAGGATTTTTTGCTAACTCTTCCTCCTTGGCCGCGCGTATGGCGTCCTTTAGCTTCGAAAAGTTCCTAGACTTTATGATCACTTGCAGTTCGCGATCGCGCAATCCAGTAGCGAATGAATGGACAGCAATTTTTTCATTCATATTTGCCATGTTCTGAGCTGGACAAGCGGTTGCATTTATTTCATCCACCTGCGCCAGAGTCAAGTTTGTCATTAGCATCTCTATTGACTTTACAAAATCTTCAATTGATCGGTTTTTTTGATACGCACTGTGGAGCTCGGCTGACAAAGCTGAAATAGATGCTCTGGTGAGCATATTTTCCTTCATATCTCTAATGAGATCTTGACTTGTCGTATAACTCTGCGCTAATCTGACTTTAGCAGCTGGTGGAAGCTTAATTTTTAATACGTACGTTATAAGCAATTTCCTCCCTTCTTCATCCAAGAAGGAATCGTACAATTCAATCGCATCGATCAGCTGCTTAACCGAATCCTCGTTACCGTCAACTGACGGAAGCATTGCCGCCGCTACTTTCAAATCGAACTTTTGTGCCATTTTATGGAACTCGGTAATGATTTATGTACTGATACTTCCTTTAACCTATCTTGAACAATACCTCTCTTGCTTGCTTGCTTGCTTGCTGAATTACGAAAACATAAGCTTCCACGTATTCCCTAACACTATTTGTATTGTATTGTCCTCCTTTTCTTCACTTTTAAACTCAGTCCGTTCTTTCTCGAATTCTCCCTCTAAAATTGCTAATTTCGCCTGCTTCTTTTCTAGTTTACATGCGTCTAGTCGTAGAATATTATTGTCCTTTTTCAAATTACGGAGAAAAACTTTGAGCTCTTCGTAAAATATCGGAACCTATCTACTCTTTCCATTCGCAAGACAGGCAACAAAATTTGCTTTTTTACCGTATACACACATTAATTATAAACGAGAGATAAATAACAAAACGAATAAAAAGTTTGAAAACCCTTTTATCCTAAGAAATATATACCTTGGCCCATCGCGCGCGTTCTTAAAACAAACAAAAAAAAAAACTCGATCTGTCCGTCTGCACTCACCGTTGCTCTAGACTAATTCCTGGCTCTTTCGTACTTCCTTCCGAACTTCCCGCTGCAGCTTCTTCTGCGCCCAACGAAAGATCATTCGGATCGCCACGGCCACCAACAATATCAGGATAGAAACCTCGATCCACACCTTCGCTGATACTGACTCGTTTACGCTGCCTGCTGCGGCACCGTTCCCCGCTTGCGCAATGATGACTTCTTCCTTGCTCTCACTGCCGCCCATTCCAGCCTCTTTATATTCCAATTGTAGAGGGAAAGATTCCTTGCCCGACTGGCAGGATCGCCATGCAATAAAGTCGTCATTCACGGTCCACTTCGATACCTCTTTCACTATATGTCGAGTTATGGAGTTAAACCACTCGTCACCTGAATAGCATCTTTATTCGGGGGAGTTGTTACACTCACGTACAACAAGTCGTTCGAGTTGGAGCTCTTTCACATTACACGTTTTTTCGACGTGATGATGTAATCAACGAGATGACGAATCTGCCGGATAGCTATTCACACATTAGACGGTGGATTTGCCAGACGTAGTTGAACAGTTGTATCGAGTCCGTATCTATTTCTCGACCCATTTTAAAGTACCTACCTCACGTATCTCCACAAAATAACTGGACCGTTGTTGTAAAATTTCGTATAAACTTCCGTACCGTGCAGAACGACACGTACGTGTCTGAATGCTCCTATTAGCCGGCCTATGTTTTTAAAAAAGTAAACGTTGTTTTCGCCATTCCATTAACGTGTGTTTAGAAACCCGCACGTTGGTGCAAATGGTACCGGAACAATTTTTCAACGTGCATCGAGAAGTGTGAACGATTCAATATGAATCACATGTGTTTCTAAAATATCCGTTTAATTCATCGACCGCCGATTTCATCGTCAACGTGTAATGTGAAAGAGCTCTTACTCGTACCTTCACAGTTATCGGAAATTTGAGTAAAACTTATCTTCGAACGTTCCTCTTGCATTTGCACTTTTTTTTAAGGAAAACACGTTACTGTTACTTTGGGTTGAAAGTATTCAGATTATTATTAGTCTAAATACAAATACAGCAAAGAATATTAATGGAGAAAGAAGTACTTAAAAACTGACAAACACATTCATATAGCGTTCGGAACTTTCAACAACTCACAGATCACGCTTTTGCCAGTGGCTTTTCTTTCTTTGCCTTTGCTCGCATGCTCGTCGCCTCAGGTCTTCTGAACCGAGACCACTGATATATTCACTTCTCTTGATGAGTCGCCCCGTCGTTCAATTATGATGCGCTTTACAAAATTCCATAACCAAGTTGATAACCATAATAGTAATGTCAGCTGCAGGAAAATTTTTTTTCTGTCTTTCTGTCTAGAACCATGTGTGATCTCGTATTATGTTCCAAATAAGGTAACTGCTAGTAGCACATCGTCTCGAAATCTCCTGGTCGCCGGATATCCAGGGGGCATCAGACGATGGCAGATGCCCCCTGGGAGAATCGCCTATAGTTTTCTTTTACAAACTTAGCTAACATCGCAGGATCACTGTATATCTTGGCAGGATCGCCATGTAATGTTTGTTGTAGATGATTCAAAGGCGTCACGGTAAGAACATTCTTTATTGATCGTTCGGATTAGAATGATTACATATCCAGAACAACGTCGACGATACCTACGTTGAAATAGTTTCTTAACCTATGGAATCAGCATTATTATCTAGGGCGGTTACACATACGAAAAGCTATTACCACATCGATTTATCGACCTAAATATTTCCTCATCGATTGTGATGCAATCTCTCTACACATCGCTGAGCCAGGAACCAAAATCTTTCCGATGCAATCAATTTGGCCATAAATCAAGGGATTGTTCCGCACAATCTTTCGAACGAACGAAGTCAAATTGTAATGTAGTCGGGATCACTTACACGAAATGTTACAAATCAGTCACGATAAACGGGATAGAAATCGAAGCGTTAGTAAATACTGAAAGCGATATCAGCATTTTGGGGGTTGATTGTTTCGCTAGAGTAGGCGCACCTCGTTTGAACAAAGATGTTACGCGTTTTAAGGGAATCGGATCGGTCACTCAAGCTACATTACGTACGACGAAGGTAGAAATGCGTATAGACGATGAATTTATCACACAATTTCATGTAGTATCAGAAACCGTTATGGAGTATGAAATTTTGTTGGGGAACGATTTTCTACGGCGAGTAGAAATGATATGCGAAGGCGGTAAAGTCCAAATACGGAAAATCGATGATGAACTTACGACAAACGAAATATTTGAAATCGATTGCGTTTCTGAAGTAAATAAAGTAGATAAGTTAATCAGCGAATATGTACCCGACAAAACTAAGAAAATAGATATGCAGGTGAGAATAATTTTGAGGAATGAAGTGCCTGTCGCGGAAAATGCTGGGCCATTAGCACACGTGGAAAAAAAGTTGATACGCGATCAAATAGGCGTGTGGTTGAATGAGAAAATTATTCGACCCTCCATGTCAAATTTCGCAAGCCCTATTGTTCTGGTAAAAAAAAAGGATGGTTCCAAAAGAATGTGTGTAAGTAGTATAATGATGAGCATTATGCCTCACTTTGACCTTTGACCTTTCCGAACGCTACTATTCTTTGATTAGCCTGAGGCTGCAATTAAAATAATCGGTATAATTAGCATAATTGGTATAATTATCAGAATAATATAATTATCATAATTACCGTAATTAGCATAATTGGTAGTTTGACCTTGAATGCTGATGACCCGGATTTGTTTGCGAAGTGGAGGTGATTCTTTGATTAGCCTGAGGCTGTAATTAGTTTAATTGGTATGTTAACCTCGAAAGTTAATGATCCGGATTTGGGTTTTTCTTCCAATCGGGTGTGTGTCGCGCGGTGGAGTTCATTTTTTGATAATAATTGGTATGTTGACCTTGAATGTTTGTCTCCGAGCATGCGCGAGAGAGTTTGCGGTCCTTATGGTGGTAGCAACACCACTCTTCTGAAGCTGTAATTGGTATAATTGAATTAGTATAATTGACCTTGAATGAAAATCAATGACCACAAATCGGCTTATCGATTCTTGACCTTGAATGTCATTGCAAGCTGGATTGGAGAGAACGTTACTCATCCTGAATTTGTAATTGGTATAATTGACCTTGAATGGATGTCAGTGGCCCCCAAATCGACGAGTTGATTCTTGTTTGACCTGCAATGGTGAACTGGATTGTGGACGTCGGTCTAAACAGGAGTAGGAGGGTAGTGCATAATGTGAAGGTTTCTGCAAATATATAAACAGTGCTATGCACAATATCGAAGAAAATTGTAAGAAGTGCTGTATTTCAACGACTTTGACAAAAAATGTTTAGCGAATTACAAAATGAAATTTCTCGATATAAGAATTTATACTTCGAAGATTTGGAACCGAAATGGATGGCTTTGGAAAACTACGAAAAGGCCTCATGAACGAAATAATAATGGGAATGGAGGAAGAGATGAAGACAATCATCAAAAATATTGTATGTCAAGGACCTAGCATTCACGAGTGCAATAATGAATATTGTTGGGACTGTATACAGAACTTGAATGATTTGAAAGAGTACATGTCCGCTTATGAGGCTCTCTACAACTTCATAACAAAAGAAGTCGGTATATATCATGTCATATTTTTCGCCAATTCGAGATTAAGTTCGTACAACATACACATATGGAATCATCTACCAATGAAAGGACAAGTCAACAACAACGACAACAACAATGAAATATTACATACATGCTAAATAATAAAGTTTTTACATTATCTGAACTTTATCCAATTATTTCTAGAGCTATTTAAACCTAACCATTTAACAAGCATTTTGTTTTTCTCTCCTGAGAACTTTAGTGAATTAGCCTTGAATGACACGGTTGAGGTGTCCCTGAGCGAATTGATTCCAGTCTAACTTTGAATGGCGAACTGGAGACTGCAATGAATTGACCTTGATGTCATTTACCTCGAACCAATTCTTGTTTGAGTCTCGAGTTACACCTCACAAGACACATTTGCATAACCGATTTGATTCGTTCCCTATAAAACGTGATGATTCGTCTGTTTTAGCTATACTTCATTAGTGAAAAATTGTAAAAGAGACAGAATAATGGCATCAGTTAGTGCTATCTCTAAAAATTTGTTGAAATCAACAAAAAAGGCGATTTCTTTGGTGCGAACTGTTGAAGAAGCGACGACTCATATGTTGCTAGTTAACAAAAATATTCATTTGATACGAAAAGCAATAAAAAATACACACGAAAAATTTCTTGGAGAACCCACACCAGTTGGAATTTGCTCTTGCTATGATGAAAAATTATCGGCAACAGTTGCGAATGAAGAAACAAGCGATTGAAAAGACTGAAATTAAGGGACGAAGGTATGTGATGTGGGAGGACACAGAAACTTGTTTTAAAAAGCGAATGTGCACCGGATTGATTGTAAATTTATCCATAAAAGAACCAATAGAATTTTTTAAGCGAGCATTTGCAATTTTTCACAGAAAAATAAAAAATCAATTGGGGAAATGTGGATTGTTGAAAGTAAATGTTGTATTCACTGGTCTGTTCATCAAACCGAATACTGAGGGTTGTAGTGATATTAAATGGTTCAACACCAAGAACGCAGTCATCGATGCGAATACAAATCTACACGTGTGGTATGAGCAACACATCACTGGTGCTTTACTAAAGGAGTTGGAAGAATTCCAAGAACGAGATTCAGGATGGGCGTTAGCGGAAATTCAAAATTTAAAAGAGAATATAAATCAGTGCGATCCTTTGAGATGTGGTAATTCAACATATGTTAAGACATCAAAGTTTCTCCAAAGAAAAAAAGGTATTTTGAATATTGAGAATAATGATGAGTTTTGTTTTTTGTGGTCAGTAGTAGCTGCTTTATATCCAACAACTTCAAAAAATAATACTCGTGTGAGCCAATATCCTCATTTCTCGAATATTTTAAAATATGATGGTATAGAATTTCCAATCAATCAAATTGAGGGATATTTCCAAATTTGAAAAAATGAATGAATTATCGATAAATGTTTTTTTATATGAAAAGAAGAAAATTTCACCTGTTTCATTAAGTAAAAATTCAAATTTTAGAGAAATCAACCTTCTGATGATATCTAGACATGATGATGATGATAATAACTTTGAGGAATATGATTCAACCTACCATTTTGTGCTTATCAGTAATATGTCATACCTATTGAGAAGTCAGGTAACAAAACATCACGGACAGCAAAGATACTTTTGTTTCAGATGTATGAATAGTTGCGCATCCGAAACTATTTTGAATAGTCATAAATCTAGATGTTTTTGCACAAAAACAACAATCAGATTACCCAATGAATCGGATAAATTTTTGAAATTGAAAGATTTTGCTCCTAAGGAAAAGGTGAAATTCGTCATTTATGCTGATCTGGAATGTATTCTCGAAAAGTATAAAGAACCTTTAACTATAAACTCTAAGTCCTCAACTCGTAAGTATCAACACCATAAAGCTTTTAGCATCGCATATTATCTACATTGTTTTTACGATGATTCCTTGTCATGTTTCCGAACATGTCGAGGTGAAGATTGTATAGAATGGTTTGTGCGACAACTTTATGAAATTTCCACATTGGTTGATGGAAAATTAAAAACAAATCACCCAATGAATAATTTGACTGAAGAGGAGGTGTTGACATTCCATCAGAGTAAAATTTGACATATTTGTAGTAAACCTTTTGTTAAGATTGATATCAAATGCAGGGATCATTCTCATTTAAAATCAATGAATAATTATCGAGGTGCTAGTCATCAATCGTGCAATTTGAATTTGAAGGAATCTAATATAATCCCAGTAATTTTCCATAACCTTTCAGGATATGATTCACATTTCATAATCAAAGAATTAGCTGTAGGATTTCAGGGGAATATAAGTGTTTTACCTGTAAACAAAAACAATTATATTTCATTTTCAAAACGGGTTTTCGGTACAAGCTGCACCCTCAGGTTTATAGATTCTTTTCGATTTATGGCTAGCAGCATCGATAAACTATCATCATATTTGGATGATTCCAATAAAAAAATTACTAGAAAGCATTGTCAATCTGATGATGAATTTGCGTTGCTGAATAAAAAAGGAGTCTTTCCCTATGACTACGTTGATTCTCTAGCTCGGTTAGATGAACCACTTCTTCCCTCAGAGAAGGAATTTTACAATGAATTGGGTGATTTCATTATAACTGATGAACAGTACATTCATGCTCAGAATGTTTTGTCGCATTTCAAAATTAAAACAATTGGGGAATATGCAGATCTTTATTTGAAAACAGATGTATTATTGCTTGCTGATATTTTCGACAATTTTCGCGAGACCTGTTTGAAAACTTATGAGTTGGATCTATTGCATCATTACACTCTTCCAGGAAACTGTTTCCAGGCAATGCTAAAGACTACTGATATTTGTTTGGAGCTTCTAACCGACATTGATATGATGATGATCGTAGAAAATGGGATCAGAGGTGGAATTTCGCAATGTTGCAACCGATACGCGAAAGCAAATAATAAATACATGAAAAAGGGGTTTAACGTTGAAAAACCATCAAGTTTTTTTATGTATTTTGATATTAATAACATGTATGGAACTGCTATGACTGAATACTTACCATACGCAGATTTTAAATGGGTTACGGAGAAGATTGATATACTCAAAATCACGCAAAATTCCGAGATTGGCTATATTTTTGAATCTGATTTAGATTACCCTCTGATATACATGAGTTACATAAGAATTTACCTCTAGCTCCAGAGCATATGATACCACCCACTTCGCCATACAATCAAAAAAAATTATTAACAACTTTGACGTCTAAAACCAAATATATAGTTCATTATCGAAACCTTCAATTCTATTTGAAACATGGAGTAATTTTAAAACACATTCATCGAATATTGAAATTCAAACAAGCTCCTTGGCTTCGTAAATACATCGAGTTGAATAGCAAGAAAAAGAAAGAAGCACGTAATGAATTTGAGAAGAATCTTTTTAAATTGTTCATGAATGCAGTTTTGGGTGAATGTATGGAAAATGTAAGAAAACATAAAGATATCAGGATAGTTACCAAATGGGATGGGCAATGGGGGGCTCGTAATCTGATTGCGGAACTAAATTTTCACAGTTCAATAATATTTTCAGAAGATTTTGCAATAATCGAAATGGAAAGATTAGAAATAACACTCAATAAACCCATTTATATAGGATTTGCTATTTTAGATATTTCAAAATTATTATTGTACGATTTCCACTATAACTATATCAAGAAAGTTTTTAGTGAAAGAGCAAAACTATTATACACAGACACTGATTCTTCAATGTATCAATTTTATGAGAACGACATTTATGAATGTATGAAAATGAACATTGATAGATTTGATACGTCAGACTATCCAGAACATAACATATTCAACATGTCTTGGGTAAAATGAAAGACGAAAATAGCGGTTCTATAATTTTAGAATTTTTAGGTCTTAGATCTAAAATGTATTTGTACATTTCTGAAAATAACAAAGACGGGGTGGAAACTGTGAAGAAGGCTAAATGGGTAACAAGAGCTACTTTGAGAAAAATTAGTTTTGATGATTATAAAAAATCCTTATTTGATGAGCAAATTCTTAAGGGAAATCAAAATTTAATTAGATCTATTGAACACAAAGTATTTTCCATAAAACAGGAAAAAGTGCTTTTAAGTTATCTCGACGACAAACGGATGATTATACCACTTTCCACCGATACAAAACCGTGGGGTTACCAACACGCAAACGTGAGTTCCAATATAAATACACACGGCTGAAAAGAACCTCTGTGTCTCACGAGTATACTTTCACATAGCAATGAGTTTAATAAGAGCGATTGAATATATCGCAGCTAAGAAGGTGAAAAAAGTTTACGATGGATATCTGAAAACATTAATTGAAAAATCAGATAAAACATCCACTCATCGTTATTTACTTAACTTCCTACAAGCGAAGAAATTTCCTCTGAGGAGTTACCATTTCCGATGGATTGCCACATCTAAGAGAACAGGCAAAGAGTTTGTTCATACTATTTTGCAATATAAAAGACTATTTGACAAATATGTGGAGAAGTGTGTTCAGATAATTGGTAATTCTAAATTACTTAATCTTTTAGACTTGGATTCTACCTTAAAATGTAATAACTTGTATGTCAATGAGTTTTATACATTGTATCTATATGATTTGCTAACCAATAATCTGGATGGTTCGAAACATATTCGGTTTGATAAAAGATTTGTCAGTAGCAATATAAGTCAAAATTATGAGACCGTTGATCATTGTTTAGATATATGTATTTCCGTATCAGCATATAATGCTTGCGGTTCAGTTCTAACAATTGTATTGAACGTGCTTGAGTCATTGAATTTGTCATACAAATTTCAACCAGAGTCGAATGAAGGTCACAAGAAGGTTTGGAATTGGCTGAAGGAAAACGTGCAACATTATGAAAAAGATCGTAAATTCGTTCCAAGATGGATTGAGGGACCTGACTGTGAACCGTAACCCTCGACGAAAGTGTTCGACTATAAGAATGTTATAAGTTTATTGAGGAAAAAAATTAATTGAATAATAAATTCATTTATCATAATTTCTACAACTATTTCATTCTCCTATACCCTCCAAGTATTCTATTCGTTTCTTCATGCGAAAGGTGAGTTATAGTCCTCTTTAATTTTGAAATTTCTTCGCTGAGGTATTTCACTTCCTCCTCATTCTTCATTGTTCTAATCTTCAGCAGCTCACATAGATCAAGTAAATTATTGTTGCAGTCTAAATTTTTTGATAATTCACCTAAAATATTGATGATCTTATAGTCAGACATCTTCTTTTCGTTCTAAATGTTCCAACCACAATCCCAATATTTATATAGAGCAGAAGCATCCTTTTTCCTCCTACAGCTGGTTCTCTGAATTTATGATACTACAACAATTTTTTTTTGCACTTATTTCTTTGCGTAGTATGCAGAAAACAAGTTTTCTTCATGAAATTCAGCTGGATTCTTGCATCATCCTACCAATTGGCTCAGACTGGTTTTATGAAACCACCTTGTTTTTAATGCAAATCCATCTGAATATATTATCAATAAAAAACAAGTATGCGCAGGAAACCAGTTTTATATTAAAACTCATTTGAACTAAAAAATATTTATCGAAGAGATAAAAGTAAACAGTCATATAAATTAGCACGTAAGTTGATGTACATTATTTAGATACCAATCTGCCCACTTGTACTTATACATTATTCCGAGCACATCGTTGCGAACCAGCCAAGTGTCTTGAGCAGAATTCTGAACTATCTAGAATTTTTGTGTGACAGTTAAATTCAGTTTCTATATCAACCACATTGTTCGATACATATTGTTGAAGCCACTTTTTCTTCTGTAGTCCTTTAACCATGATTGGACCCCCATAGTTGGAAGTCCAGTTTGATAATAGTCTAGCAATTTGGTATACGTTAATAGTCCCTTGCTCATCCCATTCTGAACCGTGAATATTCTGGGTAACCCAACGAACGTGTTGTCCAAATTTTTCTTCGAGATGCTTGTAATCGAGTGTGAGGTTTACTATATAATGAGAGCAGGAAAAATTCCTCAAAATAGCAATCTCCTTGCATACAAAATCACTATTTTTGTACTGAAATCCTTGAATGTCCACTAAGAATAACATTTTTTTTTCACTGCCCTATGCGTACAACACTCGTGAGGGGGTTATATTTCACCAATTTATCATGTAGAATCAGACAGTATGCAGAGGTGCCTGCTGGTAGATTTTCAGTAGTTTCAAATTCCAATCGAATATCTACAGACCCCGATTTGAGAACCTCATTTTGTCGAGAGCAATCGATAACTGCTAACGGAGCCATATCCTTGAAATTATAAGGGTCTAATAGTACTTGGTTATCTCTGCTATAATATGATCTTTGAAAGTTGGCATACATTTCATATAGCAAAGCAAATTGATTGTTTTTAAAATTCAAATTCAGATTATCATACGGAAACATTTCGGAATTCAGAAACAGTTTTATATTAGACAAGCCACAATGATCAAACTTACTAAAGTCTGTATCAACTTTATTTTTACGGTTTGTTTTGAAACCTATTATTACGAATCGGGGTTTCTCCATTTGGGTGCTTGTCTTTATTGTCCAAGTTTGCCTCATAGTTTGCTGCAGCAGAGGATTTTCATGCAATTCCCACGATCTGAAGGGAACATCGAATTCTTGATTGCTTGAAATGAGTCTTAAAAGCCGAATTCTTTCACGGTCTTCAATATTAATATGTGGTACTCGCCATACAATCTTAGTTAAATTTATGTTGAAAGTCACATCTTTATCCTTGCCAACAATAGCGTTTATATCGGAATTTGTTATTTTACTGAACGAAACTTTTCTTAATTCCAAAAAAAAATTCAATTTAAAAAATTACAATATCATTCGTAAAGATAGATACGATGGTGTTACCCTGAAGTAATAATACCTTCAATTTCTCGATAGAAATTATTAAACAGATCGCATCCATTATTTGAGGGTGGAGTCCCGCTGCGAATTGTGGAAAAAGAGTGTTTTTTTCCCGAGTACGATACTTCACCACAGGGTGGAGTTCCTCGGGAAGTTGTACACTAAACTACCCTCTTTCTTCCACAAACGGGGCCCTCATGGAATAAAAGGAGCAGCGATTCGGTGGAGAAAGTCGTCGTCGTCAAATAGTTTCGAGCGAGCATTCAATCGAGCTGGTTGTGCGAAATTTAACTCGATTTGTTCGATTTTGTGATTGTCCGCGAGCATTCTGATTTCATCGGTAATGCAACCGGAAAAAGATCGCGAGTGAAACGCAGACAGTGCGAAACAAGTGAGCGAAGGCGCGATCGACCGCGAGCGCATTTTCGAGTCCTTTGGAACCAGAATTCGCGACCTGAAAAAGATCGTGAGTGTTGTGTTAAGTGCGAAAAAAAGACGCTAGGCCAGAAAGCCGACCCGAAATGGAGGAATTCTCAAACCCGGCTTCTCCGGCGGAGTTTTCTCCAGAAATGTCACCCCCATCCCCGGAATCTTTGCAATTCCAAATTAACCAGCTGAGGCTGGAATTACGAGACATGGCTTCGAAACTCGAAGAAGCAAACAAAACCATCGTCTACAAAGACAAACTTATCTGCTCCCTTCGTCAGAAAATCGACGCGAGGGAAAGTGAACAGACTGCTCCCCATGAAGCTGATGCCGGATTATCGTCCGAGTTGGTAATCGGGGGGACTCAAAAACGATCAAAGCGACGAAGGAAGGCTGCATAGTCAAAAAAAGGTATGCAAGATTCAATTCCTTGTGTTCCAGCTCCGACCGCAGAATCCGCAGAAAGTTCGGTCCGGGATATGAATTCTACTTCCACGGCATACGTAACTCCCGAGGCTGACGTCACACTAATTGCGCATTAATATTCCTAACCCGACCACGGAAAACAATAGACCCCATTGTTCTATCCCACTATAAATATTGGCCCGGTTCGGCGGTTTTGGCAGTTGATTCCGAGACCACCACCAGTGAACTTCGACTTTTGACGCTCAATACCACCACCGCTCATCACCAGTAGCTGCGTTTCAGCCAGAAACCAGCTCCACTGCCAACATACCGCGACCAGAACCGCCGCAGGTTCCAACGTCCCTTTCATCACACGGTGCTTCCCGTTTGAGGGGAGTGATCGCACCTTTAGCCGACGAATTTCCATTTCTTACACGACGCTCCACGCTCCAGCCGCTGGCTCAGCCGCACCGTCCGCACGACTGCGCTAAGCCACGCCCCCATTACGTTCATTAGCGCGTGTGACGTCACCACCATCATTCGGCGAGAAACTCCGCCCACACGAGCCCGTGTACCTACTACGTCGCAAGTACCGACACCACAAAAGATTGTCGACCTCCTTCTCGCTCCGAAAACCGAGGGCTCCGGCAACAATTGGCGTGCCCGAACGTGGGGCCAGAAATCGAAAATTTCTACGAACCCGAGCTAGCCCAGCAAATCCACCAAACTATCCACGACAGTTCTGGAACTGAAATAAATCCAGTGGCGCCTAACAAAGAAAACCAACACGATGGGGAGAACAAAGAAAGAAAAGAGCAGCGATGTAACCCCAACTACAACCCCGCAAAGCAAGCTCACCCAGAAACCGGAACCCCTGGGCGAAACAGCAGCCCCAACCGCCCCAGGAGACTGGAAAATAGTACCGGCAACCCGTGTGTTCCAACGACGACCACCTACATTTTCGGGAAAACCAACGCAGTGCCCCGAAGAATTTTTGAACCGCTTCGAAAAGTTCGCCGCTGCTGCCGAAATAACGGACGATGAGGAACGCAGGGACACCCTACTGAACTGCTTAACTGCCGAAGTAAATCAAACACTGCAACATTTGTCCTTGGAAGAACTACCCTACGAAAGGGTCAAGAGGACAATAATACGGACCTATGGATCTCCAGCCGTTATTCGACAACTTAAACGCCAGATTCGAATCCACCACGCTGGGGGAAGACGAATCTCCAGAAGGTTTCATCCTGAGTTGGGAAATCCAAAGCCAGAGGTTGTTTCCAGGAGAAGACGAGGAGACAAGAACGGAGCGCATTCTGGACCTGCTATGGCCAGAACTTAGCGCGCTCATACGCCCACATAAGCCCGGAACGATAGATGAACTCATTGAGCTGGCGAACTTCTTACTCCCGGCGGCGAAACCAGTTCGGAGGGCCCAACAGACAACCAAGAAGGAGGGCAAACCCAACAGACCAGTGGCAGAACCAAACCAGGCAAGAAGACCACGAAAGGATCCACCGCCGTGCAACTACTGCCCAGGGATCCACTGGCACGTAGACTGCCCAACACGACAACGCCCAACGCCGGAAAACCAATAAACGGCCGGTTACCCTCCAGTGATCGGCCTCTCACCATCAAACCGAACAAAAAGACACCAGCGCGATTCAGTGCCCAAGAAGTGACCCAAGACACAGTGTTTCGAAACAAAGTGATGACCACAGTGCTTTCCCCAAGACAACCCGGACCGCGTATCCGTGTGACCGTGAGTGGCAAACAATACGACGCGTTGGTCGATACAGGTTCCGACTTGAACCTGATCAACAAAACGTTAGTGCCAGCAACACACTTGCGCGATAGGATACGTGGTGTCATTCAAACAGTGACGGGGAAACGTCCCAAGTGCTCGGTTCGGCGATTGTGAATGTGACCATCGAAGATCAGTGCGGTGAAATCACATTTCATGTATTTCAAAAGATGTCTGTGCCGATCATCCTAGGCATGCCGTGGATCTGCGGACAAAAAGTGACATTAGATGCCGAGCGCCGTTTTATACACTTCGGAACAGAACAACGCAGCATCATCTACTGGGCGCCGCAATCACAACCCCGTATAACCAAGTGCCCCGAAGTGAAAAACGAATTCCCGACGGACTTACAACCGGCGTTTCGTAAGCTAATCACTCGGTTCCACGAGCAACTAGACACAACAGGAGCACCGAGCCAGACCAACAGCGTGGAGCACAAAATTGTACTTACACATCCAAACAAAGTGGTCTACCAAAGACCCTACCGAGCCAACGAGACAAAACGCCGCATCATTCTAGAGGAGGTGCAACAGCTTCTAAAGGATGGGCGAATAAGACCTTCAACATCCAATTTCAGCAGTCCGGTTCTGGTCGTGCCGAAGAAAAACGGGAAATCTCGCCTCTGCCTGGATTTCAGGGCACTCAACGCCATTACCGTTAGTGAGGCCTCACCAATGCCAAACCTGTCAGACTGCCTCAAAGATATTGGATCAGCCACTGTATTCTCCACCATAGACCTACGTCAGGAGTATTGGCAGATACCAGTAGCTGAAAACTGCCGCAAATACACAGCATTCGCCACCTCTGACGGAGCTTTTTTGAATTCAACGTCATGGCATTCGGGCTCAAAAACGCGCCGGCAACGTTCCAACGTTTTATGAGTCAAACGGTGCTAGCCGGCCTCTACTTCGCTGCTGTATACCTGGATGACGTAGTGGTGTTCAGCGAAAATTACGAACAACATTTAGGACATCTTCACGTTGTGTTCGAGCGACTGCGGCAACACGGATTACGGTGCGCGCCGGAAAAATGTACGTTCGGAACTAGACGCATCAACTATCTGGGACACGTCGTGACCGATGTAGGCAACCACCCCAGCGAGGTCCATGTGCAGCAAGTTCTAAACTATCCGACACCCACGTCACGCACAGCTTTGAGGAAGTTCCTCGGAGTGGTTGGATGGTTACGAGAATACATTCCCAACTTCTCAATCATCACCGCTCCCCTAACAGATCTTCTGTCAGCCAAACGCCGGTGGCAATGGTCGAACTTTGCCGAAGAAGCCATGGAACAACTGAAAGATGCGCTCAAAAATCCCATCACCTTACACCGACCTGAGATGTCGAGGCCGTTCATCCTCCAAACTGATGCCAGTAAACAGGGGATGTCAGCTGTATTATTTCAAGAGGGACAATCAGGCGAACGAAGAATTATATCATACGCAAGTGACAAGTTCAATGCCGCCGAGAGGAACTACCACATAAATGAGCAAGAATGCCTTGCCATTATATGGGGAACGCAGAAGTTCCGGCATTACTTGGAGCACAGGAAATTCCGTCTCCGCACTGATAATCGCTCTCTCAAATGGCTCGACAAAAGTAAGGATGAACGAGCCAAATTAACCCGTTGGTCGCTCCAGCTCCAGGAGTTCGATTTCGACATCGACCATATACCCGGCCGGGACAACGAGCTACCCGATCTTTTATCACGTGAACCTGACGACGATGAATCACGTCCCGAACCAGACGATCCACGGATGTTTGTTCCTATTTCGGCCATGGCAGACGGACAATCGGACCCACAGCCGTCGACGTCTCGATGCACCCCACAACAGGAACCACAAACGTCAACCACAGGAGCCAATTCACAGTCCAATTTGCAGCCGTTTTCGAACGTCGTGGATGCTGTATTGAAGGCCCAGGAAGACGACCCAGACGTCCGGAGCGCGCTGACATTGCTGCGAGAGGGTGGCGCTAACCCCAAAGACCGACGCTTGGAAATTGACGGCCACCTATATTACAAACATGACGATCGAATCCGCCTTTACGTACCCCCAACGATGCGGGATTACGTAATGTTTAACTGCCACGACGCTGCGCTTGCCGGACATCCTGGGATGGAAGAGACGGTGCGCGAAGTCCAGTCAGTCTTCGTTTGGAGGACAATGCAGAGGGACATCGCTGACTATGTCCGAGGTTGTCTCCTATGTGCCAAGTACAAGCTGCAACCACACGCTCCGAAGATTTCCCAGTACCCACGTCAGCCAACCAAGCCCTGGGAAACCATAGCCTGCGATGTGATGGGCCCGTACCCCCGCACCCACGACGGAAACCGGTTCATCTTCGTGATCACGGACCTCCTGTCCAGATGGGTCGAGGCTTTTCCCATACCCGACAGCACCACCCAGAGACTGACCCGGCTGCTAGAACGAGAGGTGTTTCATCGATATGGTTACGCAAAAACCATTATCACGGACAATGGGACACAGTTCACGAGCCACTACTGGCACGACCAGTGCCAACAATGGAGAGTGGAGCACTGGACCACAGCATGCTACCACCCACAAGCCAATACCACAGAGAGACGCAACCAAGAGCTCAAGAAAGGCCTCCAAGTCCACCTTGATGGTCGCTCTCCTCAGCACTGGGACCGGCATCTGCATCAAGTCCTGTTCGCCCTGAGAAGGAGACGCAATGATGCCACTCAACACGCACCGGCCACCATCCTGTTCGGCCGAAACATCAACCAGCCGGGTTATTGGCAACTACCGGAAGACGTCCAACCTCCTCGTCTACCACAGAGGCGAATTCGCGACGCCCGTGCCAATCAGCTGGCCTACCAACGGCGAAAGTACCCGGCCATTAGAGGAGCGCTACCAGTATACCGACCTGGGGATAGAGTACTGATCCGTCAGTTCACCAGCGGGAAGTTTGGACCAAAATGGAATGGCCCATTCCGGGTCACAAGAATGGCTGGCCCCACAAGTTACTACGTGGACGAAGGGGAATCCGTGACCAAGCGACACGTCTCCGACATGAGGCCAGTACCGATCCGGAGCGCCCGACCTGTCCCAGAGTGATACAAGCTCCAAAACGTGAATTACGCGAAAAGACGCTCAGTGTACTGCACGACTTAGACGTTCCTTTTGTTTATCATGGATTAGTGTTAAGACTTGTATTCCTAGCTATAGTTTCTTGTTTTCGCTTTGTATATCATGCTAGTTAATTAAGTACCTGTATAACTATCTACAAATAAACATACGCACATCTCTCTTTCACTGTCCAAACCAACCAACCGGCCAAACACTCAAAGGGTTAAGAATATTCTCAAAGGGGGGACGACTGACGTCACACTAATTGCGCATTAATATTCCTAACCCGACCACGGAGAACAATAGACCCCATTGTTCTATCCCACTATAAATATTGGCCCGGTTCGGCGGTTTTGGCAGTTGATTCCGAGACAACCACCAGTGAACTTCGACTTTTGACGCTCAATACCACCAACGCTCATCACCAGTAGCTGCGTTTCAGCCAGAAACCAGCTCCACTGCCAACATACCGCGACCAGAACCGCCGCAGGTTCCAACGTCCCTTTCATCACACGGTGCTTCCCGTTTGAGGGAAGTGATCCCACCTTTAGCCGACGAATTTCCATTTCTTACACGACGCTCCGCGCTCCAGCCGCTGGCTCAGCCGCACCGTCCGTTCGACTGCGCTAAGCCACGCCCCCATTACGTTCATTACCGCGTGTGACGTCACCACCATCATTCGGCGAGAAACTCCGCCCACACGAGCCCGTGTACCTACTACGTCGCAAGTACCGACACCACAAAAGATTGTCGATCTCCTTCTCGCTCCGAAAACCGAGGGCTCCGGCAACAAGGCTCGCCCACCAATTCCGGATATTCAAACCTCAAATCGGTTTGAAAGTCTGGAAAATGAGAATGAAATTGAATCTCCACCGCCACAGGAGGAGAAAAAATCCCCCTCCCCTCCCCCGATCGTCCTCCGAGATAAAGCTTCTTGGCTATCCGTCTGTAGAGACCTTAACAACCGGAATTTGAAGTTCGTGAAGGCCAGGAATACAGTTGAGGAAATCAGCATTCACGCTGCCACTCCTGACGACTATCGTGGCATCACAGCACACCTCAAAAATACAGGCAAAGAGTTTCACACTTACTGCTTGCAGGAGGATCGTCCAATAAAAGTGGTAATTCGTGGACTTCCCGTTGGCATAAGTTGCCAAGATATAAAAGATGATCTCATCTCCCAAGGGATCGCTCCCACCTCGGTAGCCGAAATGAAGTCGGCAACAACAAAAACCCCGATCCCCCTCTACCTGGTAACCTTACCAAGAACCACCGATTCCAAAAAGGTTTTCGATATCCGATCTCTCTGTTTTTTGAGAATTAGCGTCGAAACGCTTAGAAAGAAACCAGGCCCGACACAATGCCATCGTTGTCAAAGATTCCACCACGGTCAATCCCAATGTTTCGCCACCGAACGTTGCGTGAAATGCGCAGGATTTCACCCAACCAAATCTTGCATAAAACCCAAAGAGGAACCAGCTATCTGCGCTAACTGTAACGGGAAGCATCCCGCTAGTTACAGAGGCTGTCCTTCTTTCCCTAAACCCAAAACTCCTCCAAAAACTACAGCGACTCAAAACAAACCAGCCACGAAAGTGAGCAGCGGCTTGAGCTATGCAAAGGCTGCTGCTGTTCCCTCACAGCCCCCCTCCTCCCCCTCTGGGCAATCCGAACTCCTCCCAACTCTCCTCAACTCCTTACAGGATATTAACTTGCAGGAATTGGTTCCACAACTCCTGCAGCTCCAAAAACTCATGCCTTTGCTCAACGCTTTAGGCAAAGCATCTCGCTCCTAAACAGAGCTGTCCGACATCAGGTAAGTAGTCTTGTTGTCAACCGCTACATTCCTTCCTCGTTGCAGATAGCGTTCTGGAACGCTATTGGTATCAGAGAAAGGAGACTTGAACTCGAGGAGTTTGCTGAACGGCTCGAATTGGACGTCATCTTGGTGAGTGAAACTCGTCTCGATGCTTCAATAAGGGTCGGGATAGCGAACTACTCAGTATACAGACACGACAGGCAGAACCGTTCAGGGGGCGGTACCGCGATTTACATTAAATCGAGGATCAACCATCACCAGGTGACATTGAGCGACTTGGACCACATGGAGGCAACAGCCATAGAAGTGTCTACTCCATCCATCGGTACACTTCGCTTGGTGGCAGCCTACAACCCACCGAACGTTCTGCTGGAGACCGATCTTGATTTACTACTGAACAGCAGCACGCCGACAATCGTTGCCGGCGATCTGAACAGCAAACACCGATCTTGGAACAGTCGGAGAGGAAATCGGAACGGCACCATCTTACACGACTACGCCTTCAGGAGGGAGGTGATCGTGGATGGTCCGCTGGAACCGACCCACTACTCCAACCAAGGTGCAGGCGACGTCCTAGACATCGCGATCTTCAAAGATGTGTCGTATCGTATCTTTGCACTGTCTGAGCTTAGCTCGGACCACAATCCAGTAATCCTTTCTCTTGGTGTCATAACCGAGAATGATTTCAGGGTTCAGCAAAGATCCACGAACTGGTCAGCGTTCACTGATCATGTAAACCGATCTCTCCCTCCCATCAGGGTCATCGATTCAAACGCGCACATCGAGGGCGCCATCTTGGTTGTAGAAGCAACCATACTATCTTCGATAGATCGATGCAGCTCAACCAGGATTGCCCCTACCACCTCAATCAAGCCACCAAAGAGCGTTTTACGAATGATCAGAGAACGCAACACAGCCAGACGAAGATTCCAGCGTAGTTGGGACCCCATCCACAGAGCTGAGTACAACCGCTTGGCAGGTGCAGTCAGGAACGCACTTCAAGAGCTTCGCAATGCTAGATGGCAGACCAAGATTGAATCACTCGAGGAAGATGATAAATATTTCTGGAAGATGACGAAAATCTTGCGGAGCAACTCAACAACAGTACCTCCCATCCATGGTGAGAGGGGACTGGTGTTCACAGATGCAGCCAAAGCAAACGCGTTTGCTGATCACTTGGAAACCCGATTCACCGTTGACCTCTCCACCGCCGATCTCGACCACGTCGAGAGCGTCGAGAACAGTGTTGACGAGTTGTTGGATTCCAATGAAGTTGACGAGATTCTCCCTGCCACGGTTGATGAAATACTCGGACTCATAAAACTGGCCAAAACCAGAAAAGCCCCTGGCCCGGATGGAATTTCCAACATCGCCATGAAACACCTTCCGATCAGAGCAGTAGGGCAACTTACCACCATTATTAACCCGATCATTCGGTTGCGGTATTTTCCGGCTTGCTGGAAAACCGCGAACATTATTATGTTGCAGAAACCGAACAAATCACCCACGTTCCCACAGAACTACCGCCCAATCAGCCTGCTTTCCGTCCTTAGGAAGCTTACAGAGCGAATCATCCTCAGGCGCCTCAACGAGGTCGTTTACCGGAAGCATCTCATCCCAGATGAACAGTTTGGTTTCCGATCTGGGCATTCGTCTGTCCACCAGGTCTTACGCGTAGTCGACTACGCCATAGATGGCTTCAACAGGAAGCAGTCAACTGGCGTAGCTTTGTTCGATGTCTCTGCGGCATTTGACAAGGTCTAGCACGCTGGTTTACTACACAAGCTCCATGCTGCAACCATCCCGACCGGTATCGTGAAACTAATAGCTTCATTCTTAAACGAGAGGACTTTCAGGGTTCGACAAGGCTCGGCATACTCGACATCACGCAGGATTGAGGCTGTGGTCCCACAGGGCTCCGTACTCGCTCCGGTGCTCTACTCGTTGTATACCAGAGACGTTCCAAGGACCGATAACACCATCATCGCCCTGTACGCTGATGACACCGCCATCCTTACAAGATCACTTGCTCCCCGACTGATATCGGAGAGACTCCAGGAGGCTGTAAACCACTTGGAAGAGTGGTTCACCAAATGGCTCATCTCTGTGAATCCGGAAAAGAGCAAAGTCCTATTCCTTTCAAAAAGATTTCGCCAGCCTGCTGACGGGGTGAGTTTGAACGGACAATCAATTCCTTGGTCTTTTTCAGGAGTCTTTTATCTCGGAGTGACGATGGACCGGAGGCTGATGTGGAAATCCCACATCGATTCACGCACATCACAAGCAAAGTCTGCGCAGGCACTACTCTTCCCGTTAATCAACAGGAAGAGCAAGCTGTCTGCCGAAAACAAAATCAGACTTTTTAAAACCATCATCAGGCCAATGATGACTTATGCATCTCCTGTCTGGGGCCACGCTGCGCGTTGTCACATTCAGAAAATGCAGGTCATCCAAAACAAATCGATGAGGATGGCCATTGATGCCCCCTGGTACATTCGAAACTCCGACCTACATAATGACCTCAAGATGCCCAGTGTTCAAGAGCATATCGTACAGACGGCGGCGAAATTTTTCGTCGATTTAGAAAACCACCCGAACCCCCTAATAAAATCATTGGGGGACTACGATGAAACCGTGCCGACCAGGCACATAAGACCAAAGGTAATCCTTACCAGATAGGCTGTGTCACAGTCACTAGGACTTCTGCGAAAAGCTAGGCCCTTCAGACACTCAAAAACCCGGGAACCAGACTCAATTACCGAATTGACAAGTCTTTTCAAAATTAATCCGCGACCGCGAGGTAAAGTTCATGCATGAACAGGTACTCGTTCGTCACAGAGAGGTTATGTTTAGCCAGTCGGCGGGATTATTTTAATTTTTTTAAAAAATCGGGTAAAAAAATTTTTGGGAAATTTAAAATTTTCCAAAAGGGAAATTAAAATTTCACCCGAATTTTTAAAAAGTTTTAATTAAAAGTTTTGAAAAAAAAAACTTTTAAAATTTTTTGGATATTTTTTTAAAAATTGAAAAAGATTTTTGGAAAATTTTGAAATTTCCCATTTTTAAATTAAAAAATTCCAAAATAATAAAATTTAAATTAAATTTAATTAATTTTTGTAAAACCTTTAAATTTATCCGGGTTTTTAAAATTTTTTGGTTTTTTTTTAAATTTAGGGGAATTAAAAAATTTTAATTTTTTAAATTTAAGGAAATGAATTAAAAAAAACTGTAATTTGATAAAGGTTTTTTCAAAAAAATTTAAAAATTTTTTAAAATTTTTGGAAACCCCTTTTTAAAGTTTTGTTTTCAAATTTAGGGGTACCAATTTAAAACAAAAATTATGTTCAATTTAAATTTTAATTTAATTTAGGGAATAATTTTTCCCGAATTTTAAATTTCGATAGTTTTTTTTTCCCATTTTTAAAGAATTTTTTGGGGTTTCAATTAAATACCAAAAAAAATTTTATTTCATTTTAAAAAAAAACTTTTTTAAAGGAAAAAAATTTTTTAATTTTTTTCGGGTTTTAAATTAAGGTTTATTCTATCCCTTTCCAATTTTAGAATCAAAAAATTACCCAAAAGGGTTTGAAATGAGAATTTTGAAATAAAAAAAATTTTTTTTAACCTTAAAAAACTCATATAACATAGATATCAAACATGTTCGTATCCTTTGTCAAAATTTTTTTGAAACTATCGTTCACAGACTTGATTTTTACAATCAAATGTCGTAGGGAAAATCTCGTTTTGTTGAAAAAAACTTTCATGATGCAGAATAAAAAATTTATTTTCCAATAACGTGGTCATCCAAAATTTATCCGATGCTATCTTAATGGTCTATATTTAGGCTGTGTATAAATTTATTGATGTCACTACGGTTTGGATCAGAATAGAAAATAAACACAATACGAAATACATACTTACAACGGCTCACTTTATCAAGTTAAAACAATTCGCAATTAAAGGGCTCAAGGTAGTTTATTTTATTAACCTCGTTTTATTCAGTATTTTTTAAAATTGAAAAACACCCTATTTTTCCAAAGTCAACTATATTTCCGTCAAACAAAATTCCTCATGCATTCTTTATTCAATTCATTCGTTTTTCAATTATTGCGTACTCAACCTATATGCCCATTTGAAATTGCAAAATAACAATGTAATGTCCGATTTACACATACAAACCAAAATTACATACGAAAAAAAATATTCAACGCATGTCCATATCACGAAATTGCGACGCTACGCAACCGACATGTTCCCTTTCAAACGTACTATTCCGTCGAAGGTATCGAAATACGAAAATGAACCCTATGTCAATCCCGAAACACGTTTTCGAACGCAACTTTCGGTTCCCAGCCGAGAAACCTATTTATGACGTATAAACATAAGTGCCGACCACCGAATCCCCGAAATTTCTTTCACCGAAATCACCCCGTGTGCGGTTGGCCTAAGACGACGGTCCGCTTCCCGTCGCCCGTTCGTTTTCGATACTGTCGTCGCCTGGTCTTCTGCCGTGCCCTGCCGCCGAGAAACCAGGCAGTAGATTTTTCGCCAGAGCTTCCTCCGACGAGCGTAGCCGGTCCAACTTGCGTCCTCGCCTTTCCATCCAACCGGAGAGGACATTCGCCGTTTTCGACCCGGAGCGCTGCCACCTCAGCGAGTTCGATAACCGTCGCCGACTAACGTTCTCGTCCTTTCGTTTTTTCGTTTTCCATGCTCACTTTTGTTTTCTCACATCTATTTTCCAGACACCCAACGGCTGGCCCGAACATCGTCAGGTTTTCCAGTTCGATTTCCGGAGGCGCTTCCACCATTTCCAGTCGTGTTAGCCCAACTTTGGAATTCGACCAACCGCAAGCCGTTGGGAATTCGTCCAAATTAAACATCCCGTTGTTGCCAGCCACGTTTCCGCAACTGTTGGTAACAATGGTTATGGAGGTGTAGCTGTTGCTGTTAGAAAAGGCATCAAATTCGAAATTCTCTCCATAAACAAACGCGACCTTCCAGACAGGTTCCAAGCCTTGGGTATCCAGTTACCAGGGTGCAGACTGGTGGGTGTATATTCCCCACCTGACTCCTACTTAGGAGGAAAATATTAGATTGTTTGATCCCTTTTCTTTCTACTCCCATTTTGTTATTGGGAGATTTCAACGCCCAAAACCCGCTTTGGGGTTCTGGGTCTAGAAATTATAATGGGGGTGTCATTGAAGACTTCATCCTTGATAATAACTTGAATATTCTTAATGATGGTTCAAGTACAAGGTTAACCTGTCCAGACGGCGTTAACAGCGCACCTGACTTGTCTTTGTGTATTTCTCCACTTTTATGCCAAACTGAGTGGAAGGTGCTGCCTGATTGTGGCAATAGTGACCCCCCCTATTAATCAACACCAGTAATTCTATTTCCCGAGGGCGTTTTTTCTTTGATCCTCAAAGGAGGTTTAACCTTCGAAGGGCTGACTGGGGGAGTTTTAGTTTGGCTCTTTTGAACAGATTTCGTGATGATGTGGAGAATGGGTCTATGCAAGTTTCTAACCTGGACGATGAATATTCCGAGTTTGTTGATGATATCCTGGCTGCTGCCAGTGAATCCATTCCGCAATACAAGCGTGAGTTCTTCCCTTCTTTTTCGGTTCCGTGGTGGGATGATGAGGTGGCGAGATCTGTGTGTACCAAGCGTGAAAGCTATAGAGCATATAAATTGTTCCCTTCAGTGGAAAATTTTATTCGACTCAAGCAGTGTATTGCTGCTACAAAAAGATTGTGTAGGATGAAGAAAAGGCTTTCTTTCAGCGAATTTTGTAGCAACCTTTCTCCGCGGGATTCGCCTAAATTCTGGCGAACGGTCAAAAAATTTAGAGGCGGACAAACCCATGACTCGGATCTTCCTCCTACCTTATCAACTCTTCGGGAGTTCTTGAATGGATTATCTTTCTCCCGCCCTGCTGATGGATCGTTTGGCGTGGGTGATGCTCTATGTCCCCCGTTTGCGGTGGAAGAGCTGGAGGTCGGCCTAAAGTCACTCAATGCTTAAGAATCTTCCCCTTGTCGCCAAGTTGAGATTACTTAGGTTGTATAACATGGCTCTGACTCACTGCCTGATTGTGCTAAAAGCTATAGGCCCATCTCTCTATCACCTTGTATCATCAATACATAGGTTGTTAATCGATAAAAAGACTAAAATTGTTAACGTAGAGACTGAGATGACTTAAGATCTTATCATTTAGCAATAAAAGTCCTAAGATTCTTGTTGATTATAAAAAGAATAGCTGGTAATAGTTTTGTTATTATTTCTAATAAAAATAACTACGTGATATGGACAGTCTCTTTTCTTATAAATACTGCCGAGTTACTGTGTACCACTATAGCCACTGTGTACCACAGTAGTGAGTCAGTGTGTACACCTAGTTGTCCACAGTGGCTCCATTACAATTGTTTTGTTTTAGGTTCCTACTTTGACATAAGTAATAAATAATAGATAATCATGAGTGCTCAGTTACCGGTCAATAGTGTATCTAAAATGTGAGCAAATTTTAGGCCAATATTATAGTCCAAGATCCCAGAGCGATAAGACACAACTTATTTTCACATAAATGAAACCTCATGTTCTCAGTAGTGTCTTATGTGCTCAGAATACCTGCGCGCTTGTGGAGCTTGCCGAGTGACACCTGGGCAGGGTGTGAAAGGTAAAGGTTATTATAAAGTTCTACCATAAGCGTCAGACACTTTTCATGGGCCAGAACTTTTGTCAGATGCTTTAAAGCTCTACAAAAATAAATAAACTTAACCTATTTTTACAGGTCT
>JAIFOV010000589.1:0-81053 GCA_020654155.1 Novius pumilus
GTTCAACATTTTACAATGGAATATCAGATCTGTTTATAGCAGTTTTGATTTTCTTAAATTATTAATCGTCCAAATTGATCCGATGTTATTTTACTAAACGAAACTTTTCTTAATTCCAAAAAAAAAAAAAAAAATTCATTTTAAAAAATTACAACAAATTCGTTCGGGACATTGTTTGGTTCCTCTTCACTTATACCGAATAGGTGTGGTGGACTCACCAAATTGTGCATGCGGCGAAGTGGGTGTCATTTGCCACCTCTTCCTGAAATGCGAAAATGATCTTCCTAACATTAATATGCTGATGGAAAATTTATACAGGTGTCAGCTTCCGAGACCGGTCAACATTTTTGACGCGATTTTTTCTAATGACCTGGATGTCCTGTTATGCCTCAATACATTTTTGGTAACATCAAACATAAAAATTCTGATGCTTCTTTGGCTTTTGGTGGATGTTTACTACTTCGCCTCCTGTTCCTCCTTTCCTTGCTGCTTTCTTTTCTTGCCTCTTTTTTGCTCCTGTTACATTTGATCCTCCTCTTTGCACGCTGTCGACTCGTAATGCTTCATGTCTTTAAGATTTCGAATGTGCGGAATGTTTGTTTTATATTCCACGTTTAATATATCTGATTCCTTCTCCAAGGGAAATAGGTCATCCTAGACCCTCTACTGCCCAGAGATTCCCTTGGATCACTGGTAATTACGGAATTTGGACGCATGGTTTCTAGCTGAGTCCATGAACCCCTTTTTCCGGCACTCCAGGGCTAGTTGGAGCGGATAGGTGTGGTTTAAGAAGAAGAAGAAGAAGAACGATGCGGGATGAAAGTGATTCGTTTTCAATTGATGACGTGAGATTTGTTGAACAAGGATTGGGCACGATATGTTTTGAATTGAATACCACCTATAATAGACCATTTAAGTAATCAGTTGCAATACCAGCAACGTTGAAATTTTTTGGAACTTTGTGTTTCTATGCAACTGGTACAATCAGCGTGGGATAGGACAAAGCTACAATATTTCGATGTGTCAACAAAGTATGTCGAGAAGTATTGACGACGTTACCGCTGCTATTATGATAAGATTTTCTGGAGATTGTGTAAATTCCCGGACAAGAAATGAAGAGAAAAACTGAGTGAAGGAAAAATTCATGGAAACCAAACATTTTCCCGGTGTGATAGATGCAATTGATTGTATGCATATCAAAATACTCAGACAAGGAGCACAGCTACTTGAATGGAAAAGGTTATAATTCAAAAAGTGTGCAGATTGTAAGTATCAATTTTTAGATAGAAATATAAATAATTGCAGCTCAATTCTTTTATAGATATGAGATCTGTTACGACGATATAGTGGACTGTATTTTGCACTGTTGTGCCGGATCTTGAGCGTTTTGTAAAAAAAATGAAAACTGATGGGACGTCTGTATTGTACGACTGTTGATGGCAAAATAGACCGAGAATAATTGTATGACGAACGAACACAACCCCCGACAACCACGGTCCCCACCTTTTACTTAGATATACCGTGGCTGTTAACAATTTGCGGGGTTGTCATAATTTACAATAATTAAAGGTTTTTACACCCAAACATTCTCCCCCACTTTGAATGCACGGTAGGGTATTCAAACTAGTGACACATATACAAGAGAAACAACAACAAAAATAATAATAGAATAATAATAAATATAAATACTAAATACAAAGGAATCAAACGATAATAAATTTTAGTCTCTGCTAAAATATTGTTCATTATTGAATTGGCAAGGGTAATGGGCACAATCGCGAGACAGAGCGTTTCACAGAGCCTTTGCCTGTACAGACACTAACAACTCGCACAATGTTATCGATCCCCGGATGCAATTGCACCACACGTCCAAGTAACCAGTTGGATGGCGGCATGTTGTCCTGTCGAATGAGTACTAGTGTATCCAAAGCTATATTGGCTGACGTGGTTTTCCATTTCACTCGCTGTTGTAGATGATGGAGGTATTCTACTGACCAACGTTTCCAAAAATCTTGGATCAGTTTTTGCAATAACTGGAAACGATCCTAACTATTTACTGCAATATCAAGCACATTCGGGTCCGGAATTCCTGTAAGTGGCCTTCCAATGAGAAAATGGGAAGGAGTTTAAGGACTCAGATCATTGGGGTCCAAGACATTGGATGTAATGGTCGCGAATTTAGAATTGATTCGATTTGAATAAGATTTGAATTCCTCATACGTTATCCTTACGTCCTGTAAAACTCTGCGTAAATGAAATTTTGTACTTCTTACTCCGCTTCCCAAATTCCTCCAAAATGTGGGAGCTTGGGTGATAGAAATGCCAATTAATATTTTCAGTAGTACAACTATTGAGCCATTCATCTTGGTTGTTCCCAAAAATTCATGCGGCTGATTTAACTCTTTTGAGCGCCTACGAAATTTGTACCATTATCGGAATACATATGTGCCGGTTTACCGCGACGTGCGCAAAATCGTCTGAGAGCTAAAATAAAATGGTCAGTGGTTAGTGACGAAGCTAGTTTCGAATGAACCGCCTGTGTAGACAAACAAACGAATAAACAAATGTATTCTTAAACATCGACAATAAGAATTGTCGATGTTTAAGGATAAAGTTTTGAAATCTTCTTCTCCACTGGGTCTGTCGCAAGACAGGTCTTGGAACTTTACCAACCCCCAGCTATTAGACTTTTAGCCAATGTAACATTGTTCGGCATTGAGATCATTAAGGAGGGAATTGATAGTCTACCATTCCTTTACGACAGATCAAATGGACAAACACTTACAACCCAGTGTCTAAAAACATATAGGTTAGATTCAGTTATGATTAGGTCAAAGAATATCTACAAAAGGAGGTTGTTCTGTGTACTGAAGTATGTAGACATTCTTTGGTTAGGTATTCACAAACACAATTTGAGTAGGCAACACATTCGGCCGAAAGCAAATGACCGAGCAAGTTGACTACTTCGTGCTTATTCGATTGTTTTTCGTTTATCCTCAGTTGTGGTGAGTTTTTTTGATATTTACCATTAGCTGTATTCGAATTTTTGATTTGTCGTTATCTGTTAGTTGACTGATAACGACTTTCTTATCTTCTCTTTTATGCTGAATTTGAATAGAGCGTATAATTTTATACTCTCAGTGCGTTCCTTTTAAATGAATAACTCCAGTCCGGGGTGGTTTTTTTTCCCCGGATTGTTTCTCTATTATCCCCCAATGGAAACAATCAATTAAAATGTACACACAAATACAAATATATTTTAATCACATATATAACTGAATTACATGAGATGTATCTGTGGGTCCTGGTCCACAATACTAGCTTGTCCTTCGTTGTGGTTTTGGTTGTTAAGGATTCACTAAAACGTGTGAGGGTTAAACAAGAGTATATTGTAATTTACTTAACTGTAGGGGAGTACGTCGTCGTTGTTCAGTTATAAAGCCGGAGATAATTCAAAAGAGAGCGAGCATTGTTTTTCCGCGGTATTTAAGCCCTCGCCAGCGACAAGTGACGTTGACAACTGACGGCTCTGGGGCGTTCGGTCTACGCGGTTGACACAGCGTTAAATAGCGGCGTTCTCTTAACCGCTACATATCTAATCCAGCCTGCAAAAAGACAGAAAGAAATCATAATGGTGATTGACAATAGAAGAAAATATATTATTCGTACAATTAGTGTTGTCAAAACTATATTTATGTATTGGTAGACAGAGGATAAAATAATCACATAAATACGTAAATACTAGAATATTTGCTCAGGAAAAACATCTGCTATGAAGTGCATATTTGTATTCGTATTTGGGTCATATTCAATATTCCTCTCCTTGCAGCCTCTCAGCGGTCCTTTTTGCTTTCATGTCATTGCATCTGAAAGTAGACAAAAAGGCAGAAAAAACAGCAGAACGAAAAAATTCAGAATGCGATATTAGTTTCATAGTACCATCACAAATTATTATTTGCAGTTACCAACAAAAGTCAACAGAAGTCTTTATCCTCTTCAATATTCACTATAATTCATTCATAGGAATATTCAATATTTGAACATTTATTTCAAAGAGAAAAAACCTCGTTAAAGGCTGAAACAAGAATCAATCACATATTTAGAACTACCACTTTCTTCAACTTGTAGGGACGAACTAAATAAACTAAGAAATTCGTTTCGATGTAATGAGGAAGACCATGAGGTGAATTGACAAATAACGTGATATACCGAACCAAACTCAATATAGTCAATGAATAATACATTGAAAAATGAAATTATAGGAAAAAAATTATAAACCTCCAAAGAAAACCAATCCCTAATCTCATGAAAAATGTTGGAAATTTCTCAATTTCTGACTTTATTTACTGTTTTCATAATTTTTTTTAATCCGTTTCTGCTCTTTATATTCAGCATTCATCCATTTGAGAAAATAAAAAATATGTACTCTCACAAAAAAGGAAATGACATTACTCCTATGTGATTTGCAGGATTCATCAACCTCGAAGAATATGATATGGTTTGTTTGTATTACAGACGTAATGTTGTTGACTAAAAATGTACCCAAATTTTGACAAGAACTATTCTCAAGAGAGTATTTCGCGAATGTTCTAACGGCCGTTTTGTATTACTTCAGTAAACTGATCTGATGGAACAAAAAGATTACCCAATTCCTCATTATTAAATATTTTATAAGCTTTAAAAAATATCAGAAGATCATTACTCTGTTCAAAGTTTTTGTTGTCCCGAAGAAAGGACGATTTGCAACGTTCACAACGCGATTTTTGTACCGATTTGTTAGCAATATAACCTGCAACATATTTAATTGAACTATCCAGAATTGTACATGAATCAGTTACTTTCTTGAAAACATTTTCGGTTAGTTTTTCAGGGAAATTCATCAAATTCAATGCATTTTGAGATACTAAAAGCCCACCATTACCATCATGAAATGAAACAGATTCATCCATTTCATTTGGGAATGAATCTCTCTCGTAATATTCATATATATCTCTGGTTTTTCCAAATTTGAATCATCATTATGAACACCTAAATCATTATTGAAATATAACAAAGATTCGCTAACTGTATCTGTGTCGTCCGATTCGTAGCCCGAAAAAGAATTTTCGCTTGCAGTGTCTGTTTCTGAATCGTATAGCTCAGATGCGTCCTGAATCTCATCGCCCAATTGATCTTTATAATGATTTTTATTTATAAAATCGGATTTAGTGGCGTTTCCATCAGCGCTATCATCAATAATCGTTAATAAAGAGATAGTTCCGTCAGGTATACAATTTTTTAAATGCGAAGTTGATCTTAATGACGCAGCCCAAGAATATTGCAGATTTCTGCGAACTTGCATTGCTGTATGGTTTTTATCATGACAGGCTCGATTTCTTAAAACTCCAAATAAATTTTCTTGGGGATCTTGTTGTAAGCGCGACGTTAACAAATACCCACCCTCACTTTTCATTTCTCCGCATTGTAAAAGAATGCTATTTATTGTTAAATAAAAACCTGGAAAAGAGGGAGGACAAACCATATTGCCATCTTTGTCGGAGCATTCCCAAGATTGTACAAAAGTTAAGGATTCTTTCAAAAAATTAGTCACTTGCTCATTTTTATCTGATAAAGGCCGTCGCATGGGATTAGGATCATAAGGATGTCTGCTATTTAAGCAATCGAATAAATCGTTTACTTTTTTAATAAAATTAGCGGTAGGGATAGTATGTGGGTTAGATAAAGAATTTGTTGGATTTAAAGCACGAATTAACAAAGCGGCCGAAACACTATTGCTGAAAATTTGCGTGGCATAACTGACTTTCATTTTTTCGAATGGATTGAGATCAATGTGTAATATAGTTAATTTCGGCGCGGCTTTACAAGGATTGTTTTTTCCATGTCCAAAAAGCTCACGAATGGCACCCCAAGAGACGGTTTAATTTTCAATTTTAAAATTATAATGTCGGAAATTGTTTCTTAAACATTTAATCAAATGAGGAGCATCGAAATTGAACAAAATTTTACGTCCGTAACGTTCAAGGCATGGCTTGTCTTTCGTTATATTCAATAATTTTGTGGCACACGCATTGGGCGTACCCAAATCGCAAATCATAGATTTGACTTTTAAAGTGATCTTTTCAACCATGTCCAGCATCTCCGGTATTATATCCTTAAGCATACCCCCTGATACTATTTTTGCAAAGATAATAACAAATAGGCTGCCTCCAATTACTTTGCCGACCTCTAATCATCCCGAATAAGACATGATTCGCTACAGTAGCAAAGCGACCGTGATTTCCCAAATCTGAATAACCCTCTACTAAATCATGTTTTTAATCGTACTCAAGCCACTCTTTAATACTCATCTCATCCCACATTCTTTTTTATAGATGCTCATACTTTCACTCTTAATTTTCAACAGTTTCAATAATTTTTCCGAATAATCTAATTTATTAACCCACTTTCGAATCAAACTCACGCAAGGTAAAGCAAATTTTTTATTTTCGCGTAAGAAGCAATGGGTTTTAGACGATTTGAAATATAAAGATGAGGCAAACTGCTTCTCATTATCATTCCATTTTCTTTGTTTGATGTGATTAACTTGCATATAAAAAAATTGTAAGATATTTTCATCCAATTTATGGAATTGTTCAGAAAACTCAGTTGCTTCCTTTGTTTTCTCAAATTTTTTTTAGTATTTATTTGTTTCTATCGAATTTTCAGCTTTGAATTTAAAATCTCATTTTTTAATACAAACATTTCCACTTTAGAGGCTTCAGCCGCGTACCTTAATTCCGAATCATTCAATTTTTCTTTCAAATTTAAAACTCTAGTTTTTAAATTATTAACCATATTTTCATAATTTTGGATGACTTCAGGAGTTAAATGGTCCTTACTAGTTTTGCGGGAATTTACTTCGGGCGCACTATATGCAAAGAATCGGTGTTGAATTGAAATCTTTATTGTACAAACGCGTCGTCCTCTCTACTTCTCACTACCAGACCGAATTATAGGCCCCATACACATCGTTCTTTCACGACGATTTTACCCGACTGTCCTCCAAAATGGAACGAAATGGAGTGGAGTTGATACATGTTTAATCAATTAAGTGTTGATTAAATGAACTCGTTTCAATTCAGGGAAAATTGAATTAAACCGATGAAAATTATTTATCTGTATTTATTCTTCATCCAAGATATGTTCCTCATTGATAATATGACTCAGTTCCTTAAGAGGATTTGCCAGCTTGAATTTTGGGACATTTATAAGGACAATTTTTCTCTTTTTTTTTTCTGTTTTCGAAATTTTGTATTTTTGAATTATTTTGTTTTTTTATGTTATTGGCGAATTGCAGTTTAATTATAAGATGGTGAAACGCAGTGATAGAAATGTACCAAATATACTTATTTGTATAAATAAAAAGCTTTCAGATGTCTTGATCTTGAAGGTTTCAATACATTTTAACTTATGACATTTAACTGACATTTGCAAGATCCTTCTTTTCCAAGAATAAATATTCCTAATTTTCTAGAGACTTCACAGAATAAAAATTCGGCAAATTGTTACTTATCAACTTAGACGATCAATTTGATGCACGGAGGCAGTAAGAACAAACATATCGAATATGTTCGTTTTAATGATTGCGTGAATGAGATATTTTACAAAGGTACACCAAATAATGTCCGATGAACCAGTAAATGTATAGGTACATATGTGAATGTGCTAAGTAGGATATGTTGCACCAACAATTATTCTGACAGGTTTGAATTTTGATATCGAACGGGTATAATGTTAGCAATATAAAAATTATTTAAAATGCATTTTATCGGTTCAAACGGAACAATCATGATTTTTTATTATGATCCTAAAATGGCATATTAACAAATATGAAAAAATAATCATCCAAAGCGAATTTATAATTGAATCTTTGTTCTTGGGCGTTTTTACGCTATCTACATCTATCTTTCCTTTACATCGCGATATTCAATAAACATTGATGTTCAAAAACATCGATGATTTATAACCGATGTTTGCACTACGTCGATATCAGCTGTCTATGTTGACATCGATGTGTAATACCGATGTTAAGCTGTCGATGTCCCATCCCTAGACCGAATGACTCCTCGAATTTGTCCACTCTCCCTCGCTTTTCTTTCCGAAATTCGCTTGAACGTACTCGAGAAAGCGGCCGTTTATGGCATGGTCGTCGGTCCGGCAGGTACCTGCTCTGACCCCGCTACAGTACTCCCTACCAGTGGCGAAAACCCGCTTGAGGCTGCTCATGACCTGGAACGATCTCTGGTTGGGTTGGTCGGCGAATCACTTGATCGAATGGTCGAGAGCTGTCGACCATCTCTTCGTCGAGCACATAGGCCGGTTTGACCCGATCAATAGAAACGTTTGCTGTTCGGCCTCTCATTTGGATGCGGAAGGTCTTGTCTGAGCGACCTAGCACTCGGTAAGGTCCGTCGTATGGCATTTGCAGACAGCTCTTCGCTGCGTCGCGTCGGACGAACACATATTTTGCTGTTGCCAGTTGTTTGAAGACGAACGGTTTCCGTATGCCATGACGCTTGTGCGGTATTGGCCGTAGCATCTCAAAGTGTTTATGCAGTTCCGAGATGAAACCAGCTGGGTCTTCCATGGACATTCTTTTAGCCTCCAACATCTGTCCTGGGAGACGCAACGGTTGGCCGTAAAGAAAGTCCGCGGCTGTAGCCTCTGCATCTTCGCGCCATGCTGCCCGTATACCCAGGAGAACTGTCGGCAGGACGCGGGTCCAACTCGCGTTATCGTGACAGCGGATAGCTGCTTTGAGTTGCCTGTGGAAGCGCTCTACCTGACCATTCGCTGCCGGGTGGTAAGCGGTCGTTCGGATCTGTGTTGCTCCTGTGTAACGATCGTTCGCGGGGGGCTAATATTTTCGCACACAAATATCCTCGGGCGCCAGATTTTTACACGAGGTTTTCTCCCCGACGGGCTCGGCCTGTCAAAGTCCCGTTTTACCGCGATACTACGCACCAATAAATATCGAACTACCCGGATACGCTCAGTGGAGAAGGGTTCGGTTCGATCGAAGTTATTAGCGATCGTAGGGAGCGATTCAAGCGAAAGGGGGCTCAGCAACCGCAATTACAACAACACTCGCGGGCAACGGACGGACAATTCCGGGAGTGTCGGGCCACCAAGAAAGTTTAACTTACTTTTCTTTTTCGGTCGTTTTCTTCTCCAGTCAACGGTACGTTCCCGGAACAAGAGAGCCAATCCCCCTTTACTCAATTTCATTTATACCCCCTCCCGACACTCCCCTCAATTGTCATCCCGTGCACCCTCACATCTGAATTGATACATTCGAACCCCATCCCAAAAAAAAAAAACAGATATAAAACAAACTACTCAACTCCGTGGAGAAAAGCGAGAAAGAAAAAAAACCAACTCCCCAAAATCGACCCCCCCTTGTAGACCGCCCCAGCCGCGGGTATCAGGCGCTATCCCCCGCACTGCCGTCAAGCGCAAAAAAACAAAACAAAAAAAAATGAGTCCCTACCACTCTACCGTAATATGTCGAACCGTTTCTGACGGAGGCACCGGATCTACTCCCATGTCCTCGCTGCGAGGGCGTCGGTACCCCGTTCTACTCCCACCGCAGAAAGTGGCACCTGCCTACGGTTTTAAAGGGAGGTAGCGTTTTACACGATAGAAACGTCCGCCGTTCTATTCCATCAGATCGGACGAACCGCTCGATGGTCACTTGGCTGCGGATCTTTCTACAATCACGTGACTTATCGTTCGGGACCGTTTATTTCCATGGATCCTTGTCTTTATTTGGGGACTGAAATTTCTTCCTTCGCCCCTTTCGTTTGTTTACCCATTTTTGCTACGAGGTCGTTTTTCCGAATTCAAAACTTTGACCTTGAGCTTACTACAGAGTACCGGTATTTTCAACCGGCATCTGCCCCTGCAGGGGATTCGGCCCAAGGTTGAGATTTTCCGTTTCCGTCGAACTCCTACTTCGGAAATCACCGGTTCGATCCGGTGAATCCGCCTTCGTAGAGGATTCAGTTCCAACTTCCACTTCCAATCTCGGCTTCTTATTCGGATTGTCGTTTTCGTTTTCTTCATTTTGTTATTTCCACGACGCAATTGTCATTTTTCTTTGTCTACCCTTGCTTTCAATTTCCAAAATCTTTTTGATTTCTTCATTTTCGTGGTTTGCCATCGTTTTTAGCAGGTTTTCTCGCTTTTTCTTCGCAACGTCTTCAAGTGTCTGCATTTTCATTTCGTTTTGGATTTGTCCGTTTGAGATGAACCATGGTGCTCCTATGGCCATTCTCGTCATTCTGTTGATTGTTCGTTGAAGTTTTGTTTTTGCGCCTGGTTCGTGCAGGTCCCAGATTTCGTTTCCGTAGGTGATTGATGGAATAATGATGGTTTTCATTATCCTCATCTTGTTGTCGTTGTTCAGTTTGCTGTTTTTGTTTATCAGAGGGTAGAGGCTGCCAAACAATTGCGTCGCTTTCTTTTGATTTTCTTTCAGGTGTGGCGTCATTGTCAGATTTTCGTCGAGGGTGATTCCGAGGTATTTTACCCCCTTTTTCCACTCGAGTTTCGTTCCATTTATTTCGACTTCTTTTGGTTTGTCCCATCTTCCTCGCTTGTAGTCGAAGTAGACGGCCGTCGTTTTCTTTTCGTTGACTTTGATACCCCATTTGTTGAAGTAAGTCATCAGTGTGTCCATATCTTCTTGCATTTGTTTCGTCAGCGGTTCTCTTTGTCTGTAGCTGAGATAAATGGCGGTGTCACCTGCGAATTGCGCCATCTTGCAGAATTTCAGTTTCGGGATGTCAGCTATGAAGAAGTTGGAACAGCAGTGGCCCCAGTACCGATCCCTGACGCACGCCAGCTCCCATCAGCTTTTCGGAGGATGTTGTTTCTCCGATCTTCACAGCGAATCTTCTTTCTTTTAGGTAACTGATGATCAGGTTGACGATCTTCATTGGGGTTTTCATTTCCATCAGTTTGTAGATTATCCCGACGTGTCCGATTCTGTCGAAGGCTTTTTCGATGACCGGAAAAATTGCCCCCGTCGGAGTCGAGATGTTCATTTTCGTTTTGATTTCGTCCGTCAGTCTTGCCAGTTGGTGGATGGTGGAGTGTTTTTCCATGAATCCAAAATGGTGCTTCGGGATTTTTTCTTTGACGTGTTTTAGCAGTCTTTTGTGGATTGTTCTCTCGGTTTAATAGGTCTGTAGCTGGCCGGGTCGTTTCTTGGTTTTCCTTTTTGTGCAGCATGATTGTTTCTGCAGATTTCCAGATGTCTGGGAACGTTTCGAGTTTTCATACAGCTCTGCTGATTTCGGTGATTTCTTCTACTCCATCTCTTGGTAGGTTTTTTAAAGCCCGATTGGTCACTTTGTCTTTTCCGGGTGCTTTCCTTGGTTTGAGATTTTGGATCAACCCTTGTATTTCGTTTTCTGTTAGGGGTCGATTTCTTGTACGTCAGGTTCTTGTGTGCTGGTGACTTCTTTCACCATTCTGACTTTTTTCTTTTGTTTATTATCGTCAGGTTCTTGTGTGCAGGCGACTTTTGTCGCCATTCTGACTTTTTTCTTTTCTTTTTTATTATCAGGTTCTTGTGTGTAGGTGACTTTTGTCACCGTTCTGATATTTTTCTTTTGTTTTTCGTCATCAGGTTCTTGTGGATCGGTGACTTTCGTTGTCACCATTCTGATGCGGTCGTTTGGTTTGAATCGATCCTCCAGTGATTCCGAGAACAAATCTGCTTTTTCTTTTTCCGTCACGTATTTGGCGTCGTTTTGCTTCAGATATGGGATGGATGATTTTCCTCTTTTTCCGGTGAGACTGGCCGCCATCTGCCATAGGGAATTGTCTTCGATGTTCAATTCCTGTAGTCTCCGGTCCCATTTTTCGTTTCTGAAGATTTCCATCTCCGCTTTAACCTTGTTTGTCAGCGTGTTGAGGATGGTTTTGTCGTTTGGTGTAACGTCGTCAAGTATTTCTTTTTGGCTTTTTTCTTCTCTTCCAGCAGGAGTTTCAGCTAGTACGGTAGGTTTTCCCGTTTAGATGCCCTTTTCTCCGTGGTTGAGTTTTCTTTCGTTTGGATGATTGATTTCTTTGCCTGGAAGTTGTCCCTGAACTTGTACCAGTTGACTGTCGTTTGATTTTTGTCGTTTTCCTCTTTTCCTGTATCGATCGTCATGATAACAGGAAAATGGTCGGAGGAAAGATCCATTTTCGTTTCTAGATCGTATGTCCATGGTACGTTTTTGAGAAGTGCAATATTCAAAACGTCGCTGCTGTCGTTGGTCAGAGACAGATGGGTGTCTTCTTCGGGACCGACGATGACGAGTTGGTTTGCGTCTGCGATTGCTTCTAGTATTCTCCCTCCTGTTGTCGTGAGGCGAGAATTCCATTTCGTGTTTTTGGCATTCAGATCTCCGGTCATGATGGTTGGTTTTTCGGAGCTGAAAGCGTCTTTGAATTCTTCGATGTCCAGGGTTTTCATTCCCGACGCGTACGCTGAGTAGACGTTTAGGAAACCTTCTTTGATTTTTATTTGGACTCCGGTTCGTTCCAAATCTTTTTGTTTGTCGGTTGGCAGTTCGGAGTGCGGGATTCCTCTTTTCACTAGAATCGCCGTGCCGCCTCCTCTTCCGTTCGTTCTGTCGTTTCAGTGCGTTGCGTAATTTTGGACGTTCAACCGCCGGGATGGCTTCAAAAAGGTTTCGCTCAGCAGCATTACGTCGATCTTGTTATCTTCTAGGAATTCAACCAATTCTTCTTTTTTGTTTGTTACGCAATTTGCGTTCCAGAATGCAATTCGGAATTTTTCCCGTGACCTACATACAGATGCCTGGTTATCTGCCCGCTTCGGGGATTCAGCCACGGTGAAATCGTTTAATGAATTGAGCTCTACTACAGCGGGTGCTGCCCCTCCAGAGGATTCGAGCTCTTCATCGTTTGTTTTACATTTTCTTTTTTGATGGTTCTGGAATTGCATTTATTTAGTTCTTCCTAAATAGAGCAATAATTTTTTGTTGATCGTTTAGGAAGTTGATTTTTTCTTCATTTGTGGCGTTCATTTTGTTGAACGCGATCGTCATTCTTCCTAAGCAGAGTGCTAGTTCGTCCTCTGCATTGGATTTTGTGGTCGTTTTCGGTTGCGGTTGTGGCTTCGGCGCTGGTTTGACCTTGGCAGCTTCTTCGAGACGTTTCTTTTCGGCGGCTCTTTTCTCCCACGCGTTGATCGTCGGTTGGGGAGCACGCACGAAAGTTGTCGTTTTTTTGTTGTCCGGGTTGTTCGGATTACGGGGGCAGTAGATGTGTGTTGACAAATGCGCTGCTCTGCAGTTGCAACATCTGGCTGGGGTCGTTTTGGGTTTTTCACATTCCGAAGACATGTGAAAATTGCCGCATTTCATGCATCGAAAGACGGCGTTGCAGTTGGCTTGTACGTGACCGAGGAGTTGGCATCGGTGACATTGAATGATTTCGTTTCTTGTGCGGAGGCTTTCTACGATGACCGAAAGTCCGCAAACCGCATTCAATTTTGAAAAGATTGATTTGAAATCCTTTTTGATTTCAATGAGGACGAGGGGGGCTGGCCGTTGCATTTTTCCCCTCATTCTTATAAGTTTCAATGGTGGATAGCCCTGTTCCTTGAGGTCCGATCCGATTTCCTCCAGGGTGAATTCCTCCGATAGTCCCCGAAGAACAACTTTGAGTGGTTTCTCGCTTTTCAACTGGTACGTGTGGAATTGCAGATCCACCTGTCGGAGCAGCTGCACCAGGTCGCGATAGTCGGTTTCGGTTGGTGTGTCGATCTGGATTCCAGTCGACGTCATTTTAGCTTATGTGTATTTGATGCGATTCTCGTCCATCGCTCGTTGAAGACGTGGGCACATTTTCCTTTTGCGAAGGATGATCGGCGGCACCTGTTTTTTTTTCCTCTTTGGCTCCCAACCTGCTAAAAACAGGAGCAGGAACCGGTACAACTTTCGATTTTACACTCACCTTTTTTTTTTCTGGCCCCAATAACGGGGAATTCGTCCTCAGAATTGTCGTCGCTTTCCGAGGGGGCGGCGTGGCCTCCAGTGCGACGAAACGATTTCTCGTTACGATGGGCTGGCTCATAGTTTCGGCAGCTTCTTCCGCTACCTTTGCTCGTTTGCACCGCTTCGGAGCGGCGAATTCGTCGTTGACATTTGGGGTAACGGCGGGCGATGCGTTCACGGTGTCCTTGATCGCGACCGCTTTCGATAACAGCGCCTCGATGAAGCACTGTAGCACTTGTGGTTCCAAAGAACCGATGTTGTTGATAACTTCCTGCAGTTGTTGGCTGTTCATTTTGAATAAAAAAATTTAGAAAATTTTTCGTCTCCAAACGACAGTTTTCAACTCAGAAAAGATCGCTTTTTCGTTTTTAATTCGCTTTCGCAAGCCAGCACATAGGTTCCGGATCGATTGTTCTCACCAGAATGTGTGTGTGTCCATGGATCCTTGTCTTTATTTGGGGACTGAAATTTCTTCCTTCGCCCCTTTCTTTTCTTTGCCCATTTTTTCTACGAAGTCATTTTTTCCGAACTCAAAACCTTGACCATGAGCTTACTCCAGAGTACCGGTATTTTCTACCGGCATCTGCCCCTCCAGGGGATTCGGCTCACGGTTGAGATTTTCCGTTTCCGTCGAACACCTACTTCGAAAATCACCGGTTTGATCCGGCGAGTCCGCCTCCGTAGAGGATTCAGTGCCAACTTCCACTTCCAATCTCGGCCTCTTATTCGGATTGTCGTTTTCGTTTTCTTCATTTTGTCGTTTCCACGACGCAATTGTCATTTTTCTTTTTCTACCCTTGCTTTCAATTTCCAAAATCTTTCTGATTTCTTCGTTTTCGTGGTTTGCCATCGTTTTCAGCAGGTTTTCTCGCTTTTTCTTCGCAACGTCTTCGAGTGTCTGCATTTTCATTTCGTTTTGAATTTGTTCGTTTGAGATGAACCATGGTGCTCCTATGGCCATTCTCGTCATTCTGTTGATTGTTCGTTGAAGTTTTGTTTTTGCGCCTGGTTCGGCCAGGTCCCAGATTTCGTTTCCGTAGGTGATTGATGGAATAATGATGGTTTTCATTATCCTCATCTTGTTGTCGTTGTTCATTTTGCTGTTTTTGTTTAGCAGAGGGTAGAGGCTGCCAAACAATTGCGTCGCTTTCTTTTGGTTTTCTTTCAGGTGTGGCGTCATTGTCAGATTTTCGTCGAGGGTGATTCCGAGGTATTTTACCTCCTTTTTCCACTCGAGTTTCGTTCCATTTATTTCGATTTCTTTTGGTTTGTCCCATCTTCCTCGCTTGTAATCGAAGTAAACGGCCGTCGTTTTCTTTTCGTTGACTTTGATTCCCCATTTGTTGAAGTAAGTCATCAGTGTGTCCATATCTTCTTGCATTTGTTTCGTCAGCGGTTCTTTTTTTCTGTGGCTGAGATAAATGGCGGTGTCATCTGCGAATTGCGCCATCTTGCAGAATTTCAGTTTCGGGATGTCAGCTATGAAGATGTTGAACAGCAGTGGCCCCAGTACCGATCCCTGAGGCACGCCAGCTCCCATCAGCTTTTCGGAGGATGTTGTTTCTCCGATCTTCACAGCGAATCTTCTTTCTTTTAGGTAACTGATGATCAGGTTGACGATCTTCATTGGGGTTTTCATTTCCATCAGTTTGTAGATTATCCCGATGTGTCCGATTCTGTCGAAGGCTTTTTCGATGTCCAGAAAAATTGCCCCCGTCGGAGTCGAGATGTTCATTTTCGTTTTGATTTCTTCCGTCAGTCTTGCCAGTTGGTGGATGGTGGAATGTTTTTCCATGAATCCAAATTGGTGCTTCGGGATTTTTTCTTTGACGTGTTTTAGCAGTCTTTTGTGGATTGTTCTCTCGGTTATTTTGCTCAGGGCTGGCAGCAGGCTAATAGGTCTGTAGCTGGCCGGGTCGTTTCTTGGTTTTCCTTTTTTGTGCAGCATGATTGTTTCTGCAGATTTCCAGACGTCTGGGAACGTTTCAAGTTTCCATACAGCTCTGCCGATTTCGGTGATTTCTTCTACTCCATCTTTTGGTAGGTTTTTTAAAGCCCGATTGGTCACTTTGTCTTTTCCGGGTGCTTTCCTTGGTTTGAGATTTTGGATCAGCCCTTGGATTTCGTTTTCTGTTACGGGATCGATTTCTTGTACGTCAGGTTCTTGTGTGCTGGTGACTTTTTTCACCATTCTGACTTTTTTCTTTTGTTTATTATCGTCAGGTTCTTGTGTGCAGGCGACTTTTGTCGCCATTCTGACTTTTTTCTTTTCTTTTTTATTATCAGGTTCTTGTGTGTAGGTGACTTTTGTCACCGTTCTGATATTTTTCTTTTGTTTTTCGTCATCAGGTTCTTGTGTATTGGTGACTTTCGTTGTCACCATTCTGATGCGGTCGTTTGGTTTGAATCGATCCTCCAGTGATTCCGAGAACAAATCTGCTTTTTCTTTTTCCGTCACGTATTTGGCGTCGTTTTGCTTCAGATATGGGATGGATGATTTTCCTCTTTTTCCGGTGAGACTAGCCGCCATCTGCCATAGGGAATTGTCTTCGATGCTCAATTCCTGTAGTCTCCGGTCCCATTTTTCGTTTCTGAAGATTTCCATCTCCGCTTTAACCTTGTTTGTCAGCGTGTTGAGGATGGTTTTGTCGTTTGGATGTAACGTCGTCAAGTATTTCTTTTTGGCTTTTTTCTTCTCTTCCAGCAGGAGTTTCAGCTCGTACGGTAGGTTTTCCCGTTTAGCTGCCCTTTTCTCCGTGGTTGAGTCTTCTTGTGATTTTCGGATCCTCGATTCCAGATCTGCGATCGCGATTTCGAGGTCTTCTTTCGTTTGGATGATTGGTTTCTTTGCCTGGAAGTTGTCCCTGAACTTGTACCAGTTGACTTTCGTTTCCTTTTTGTCGTTTTCCTCTTTTCCTGTATCGATAGTCATGATGACAGGAAGATGGTCGGAGGAAAGATCCATTTTCGTTTCTAGATCGTATGTCCATGGTACGTTTTTGAGAAGTGCAATATCCAAAACGTCGCTGCTGTCGTTGGTCAGAGACAGATGGGTGTCTTCTTCGGGACCGACGATGACGAGTTGGTTTGCGTCTGCGATTGCTTCTAGTATTCTCCCTCTTGTTGTCGTGAGGCGAGAATTCCATTTCGTGTTTTTGGCATTCAGATCTCCGGCCATGATGGTTGGTTTTTCGGAGCTGAAAGCGTCTTTGAATTCTTCGATTTCCAGGGTTTTCGTTCCCGGCGCGTACGCTGAGTAGACGTTCAGGAAACCTTCTTTGATTTTTATTTGGACTCCAGTTCGTTCCAAATCTTTTTGTTTGTCGGTTGGCAGTTCGGAGTGCGGGATTCCTCTTTTCACTAGAATCGCCGTGCCGCCTCCTCTTCCGTTTGTTCTGTCGTTTCGGTGCGTTGCGTAATTTTGGACGTTGAACCGCCGGGATGGCTTCAAAAAGGTTTCGCTCAGCAGCATTACGTCGATCTTGTTTTCTTCCAGGAATTCAACCAATTCTTCTTTTTTGTTTGTTACGCAATTTGCGTTCCAGAATGCAATTCGGAATTTTTCCCGTGACCTACATACAGATGCCTGGTTATCTGCCCGCTTCGGGGATTCAGCCACGGTGAAATCGTTTAATGAATTGAGCCTTACTACAGCGGGTGCTGCCCCTCCAGGGGATTCGGGCTCGTCATCGTTTGATTTTGTTTTTCTCCTTTGTATATTCTGGGATTGCATTATTTAGTTCTTCCTAAATAAGGCGATAATTTTTTGTTGATCGTTTAGGAAATTCAGCTTTTCTTGATTTGATGCGTTCGTTTTGTTGAACGCGATGGTCATACGGCCCAGGCAGAGAGCCAGTTCGTCTTCGACGCTGGTTGTCGTCGTCGTTTTCGTTTGTTGGGGTTGGGGTTGCTGCTTCTTGGTTGCGGCAACTTTCGCGGCTTCTTCCGCTCGTTTTCTCTCCGCAGTCCTCTTTTCCCAGGCGTTGACCGTAGGTTGAGGTGCTCGGACGTACATTGGTGTTCTTCTGTTCTCAGGATTGTTCGGGTTCCTGGGACAATGGATGTGGGTAGATAGATGCTCGCCTTCACAGTTCGCGCATCTAGCTGGCGTTGTCTTCGGTTTCTGGCACTCCGACGACATATGGAAGTCGCCGCATTTCATGCAGCGGAATACTGCGTTGCAGTTTCGCTGCACGTGGCCGAACAGTTGGCACCGGTGGCACTGGACAATTTCGTTTTTGGTACGTAGACTTTCGACGATGACCGAGAGTCCGCAGGCGGTTTTGAGTTGACTGAAAATAGATTTAAAATCTTTTTCAATCTCGACGAGGACTAAGGGAGCTGGCCGCCTCATTAATCCTCGCATCCTGACCAATTTTATTGCCGGGTAACCTTGGCTTTTTAGGTCCATGGCAATTTCTTCTAGTTCAATTTCTTCGGGAAGGCCTCGAAGAACTACTTTCAAAGGTTTTTCACTTCGTAACTGGTACGTGTGAAACGGCAAGTCCACTTGCCGAAGTAAACGCACCAGGTCGCGGTAGTCGTTTTCGCTTGGGGTATCGATTTGAATGCCGGTGGATGTCATTTTCGCCTTCGTGTAATTGATTTTGTTGTCGACCATTGCTCTTTGAAGTCGTCCCCATTTCGTCCTTTCTCTCAGGATGATGGGGGGGATTCTCGTTTCTTCTTTCTTTCCGAGCCTGGTAAAAACAGGAGCAGAAATCGGTACAATTTTTGAAGGTACACTTACCCGTTTCATTTTTTGTCCCAAAGCTGGGAACTCCTGATTGGCTGGAGCGTCGACCGTTGAGGGGGCGTGGTCCTCTTCAGGTGTCTGCTCCATTTCTTCGTTTGTGAGGGAGGAAAAGCGGTTCGCCGTTTCGATGGACACGGTGGACGGTTCCGTCGCTTTTGCTCGTTTTGCCCGCTTCGGGGCGTTGAATTCGTCCCGCGTAGACGGAACGACGTTTTCTGGTACGGCGGTCGCGTTCGCAGAAGAACGCAGCGCGGCCGCTTTCTCGATGAGGGCTTCGATGAAGCTCTCCAAGATGCCTGGCTCCAAAGAACCGATTTCGTCGATTAAATTTTTCAATTGGATGCTCTCCATTGTTAATCGCTTTTTTTTTCGTAATTTCGCTCTTCGCAAAAACGTGGGGGTTCTGGGTCGAATACTCTCACCAGAATGTGTGTGTGTCGTCGTTGATGGTACACTTACCCGTTTGGTTTTTTGTCCCAAAGCTGGGAACTCCTGATTGGCTGGAGCGTCGACCGTTGAGGGGGCGTGGTCCTCTTCAGGTGTCTGCTCCATTTCTTCGTTTACAAGGGAAGCAAAACGGTTCGCCGTTTCGATCGACACGGCGCACAGTGGTTCCAAACGCCGAAAAGCTGGCCAAAAATCGGAATCATCGAAAAGACGGAAGGTTTTCGAGGTCGCTGAATCCGAATCTGATGTTAGTTTTTCAAAAAATGAGTCAAAAAGTCAAAAACAAGATGGCGAAACAAAAAAAGTTTTATATTAATTTTAAACAATAAAAAATGCTGTTATAAGGGGTTTTCAAGGTTGCTGAATCGAAATTTGACATCAGTATAACAAGAAGTGCAAAATAAATTCAAAAACAAGATGGCGGACCAAAACAAAAGAATTTTTATTTTAAAAGATAAAAAATGCTGAGTAAGGGGTTTTCGAGGTCGCTGAATCAGAATTTGACATTAATTTTTCAAAAAAATTCCAATGAAAGTTAAAAACAAGATGGCGGATCAGTTGTATGTGTCTTAAAAAATGAAACAACATGTCAATCAAAGATAAATATTTTTATTCACAGTTTACAAACTTCTTATAAGTAATTCATCTTCAGTATTCATGATCATCAGAGTGAAATGATTCATCAGAGCTAATATCACATGCTACCCCACTAGAGGGTTGGGACTCAATGTGCTCACAAACAATCAGTTCTCTCGCTTCAGGATCCAGTGATCTTAAAGGCTTACTTGGTAGGTTGCGGACACTTGATATCAATGGATCTGATGCAACCAAAAGTCGTAAATAAACATCTTGCATGTTTTCGGTGCGACTGGTTTTTCGAGCGAAATTCATGCGGTATTGCTTTATAAATTTGTTGCACGACTCTTGAGTTTCTTCAGACATTTGTCCGATTGACAGCAACGATGACTGAATTATTTTCGCACTGTGAATTAACAACTTGTGCACAGTTGTTGGCATGTAAAACCAGGGATATAACTCTACGAACAATCGAGCTGTTCCCAATGAATACTCTTCAAACTTTGGAACGTTAATTTTAAATCCACAACCCAGTGCTTGCAAAATTACGTGAAACCGTTTCAACAAATTTTCGTCAATACCCGTGATCGCAGCACTGACTTTTGCATTTTCAAAGAAACGACGAGCTGTGTTTCCATCATTCGAACTTCCGAATCCTTGTTTTGGTTGATCTATCAATAATCCTAACTTTTCTTTTCGAATTTTAAGTGCTGCTTTTTTTTCCCCAGTACCACGTTTTGTCTATTTTTTGTTGTCTAATTTATACGAAATGTGCAGAAGACATTCAAAAAAACGAATTTTCGCATGCAAAACAGAGATTCCAAACTTCAAATGATTGTCGTTGATTGGCTTGCTCAAAACGAGATCTAAATCGTTAAACTGTTTGGAAGTACAATTGCAAAGATAGCACCTCATGGTTGATGTTGTGTTTGTCAGTGAGTTACATACTTTTCCATCAATCATAGTTAAGGACAATTTAAAAGATACACTGATTTCTTTTTCATCAACAATTGTTTCATAAGAAACTAGATTTTTCTCCTGCTCCTCTATTTTGGCAACTTCAGTTTTAATTGATTCAATAGTTTTCCGCATGAATGCAACTTTAATTGGTCGACAAAATCGTGGAGAAGAAGGACGAGGATTTTTCCGAATAATTGTTTCTTTTTCAACTGAATCGTTGACGGAAATGAGGCGAAGCGGAACAAGTGAAATGAAAAAAATATTTGAGTCTGTCGTAACACCTTCATCGTCATTATCAAATCTTTGTTTGAAAGTGTTCTGACCGGAAGTTCCGTCACATCCCCATTTACAAATGAATTGCATGTGACGCACATCATCAGCACCAAGGTTTTGAATCACCTCATTTTGAACTTTTAATATTCGCTTTGCAGTGAGATCTAATAACGCTTGCAATTTCATCTCACTGTAATTTTCAGTTATTATGTATTCAATTGTAGGAGGATAACATTCTTTTTTTGCTGCAAGGATTTGTTTATAAGACGGATACAATTTACCGCGGCGCGTGATTCGAATACGAGGAGTGCTACTTAAGTTTTGAGATAAACAAATGTTTAAAAGTAGAAATGGCTTTATTGTTTTTCAAAATATTCTCCATTGAGACCAATACACTTTTGCATTCGTTTAAACTTGAACTGTAATAAGTGGAATGAGAAGTGAATTGATTAATTCGGAAAATAAGTCACGGCGTGACCGGGAATCGAACCCGGATCTCCAGCCTTACGCGCTGTTGCTCTTCCACTTAAGCTACCACGACTATGATTTATTTTCCGATTTTTAGAGGGTCAAGTAGTAAATTCGATAATCTTGGATTTCATCTCAGAAATCGCACAAGAGAATCAACTTAACTGAATCCCCTCTTTTCGCGTAATCCAACGCGTATGGTTATATGTATGTGAAAAGGTGTTTTTTCACCAACCCGGTGATAGGGAAGATATGATTAATTCGAAAATAAGTCACGGCGTGACCGGGAATCGAACCCGGATCTCCAGCCTTACGCGCTGTTGCTCTTCCACTTAAGCTACCACGACTATGATTTATTTTCCGATTTTTAGAGGGTCAAGTAGTAAATTCGATAATCTTGGATTTCATCTCAGAAATCGCACAAGAGAATCAACTTAACTGAATCCTCTTTCGCGTAATCCAACGCGTATGGTTATATGTATGTGAAAAGGTGTTTTTTCACCAACCCGGTGATAGGGAAGATATGATAAATTCGGAAAATAAGTCACGGCGTGACCGGGAATCGAACCCGGATCTCCAGCCTTACGCGCTGTTGCTCTTCCACTTAAGCTACCACGACTATGATTTATTTTCCGATTTTTAGAGGGTCAAGTAGTAAATTCGATAATCTTGGATTTCATCTCAGAAATCGCACAAGAGAATCAACTTAACTGAATCCTCTTTCGCGTAATCCAACGCGTATGGTTATATGTATGTGAAAAGGTGTTTTTTCACCAACCCGGTGATAGGAAGATATGATTAATTCGGAAAATAAGTCACGGCGTGACTTGGAATCGAACCCGGATCTCCAGCCTTACGCGCTGTTGCTCTTCCACTTAAGCTACCACGACTATGATTTATTTTCCGATTTTTAGAGGGTCAAGTAGTAAATTCGATAATCTTGGATTTCATCTCAGAAATCGCACAAGAGAATCAACTTAACTGAATCCTCTTTCGCGTAATCCAACGCGTATGGTTATATGTATGTGAAAAGTATTTTTCACCTGGTGATAGGAAGACATCCAGAATTAATTCGAAAATAAGTCACGAAAGTGACCGGGAATCGAACTGATCTTCAGTTTGACGTACTGTTGTTTTTCCACTTAAGCTACCACGACTATGATTTATTTTCCGATTTTTAAAGGGTCAAGTAGTAAATTCGATAATCTTGGATTTCATCTCAGAAATCGCACAAGAGAATCAACTTAACTGAATCCTTTCGCGTAATCCAACGCGTATGGTTATATGTATGTGAAAAGGTGTTTTTCACCAACTTATCGATTCCCGGTCACGCCGTGACTTATTTTCCGAATTAATCATATCTTCCCTATCACTGCTGGTGAAAAAACACCTTTCACATACATATAACCATACGCGTTGGATTACGCGAAAAGAGGATTCAGTTAAGTTGATTCTCTTGTGCGATTTCTGAGATGAAATCCAAGATTATCGAATTTACTACTTGACCTCTAAAAATCGGAAAATAAATCATAGTCGTGGTAGCTTAATGGAAGAGCAACAGCGCGTAAGGCTGAGGTTCGATTCCCCGGTCACGCCGTGACTTATTTTCCGAATTAACCATATCTTCCTATCACTGGGTTGGTGAAAAAACACCTTTTCACGAGAAGTGAATTGTTTATATTTTCATGAAAGTTATTTTGTTATCATTTTTTTCTCTAAAATTTCGTCAATTTTGAAGGCTATGCGCGAGCGAAAGATTTTATCCGGTTAGAGAAATTTTATCATGGGTTCAAAGAAGAGCCGACAAGAGGTAGGTATTACATTTGCAAATAGACAAGCGAAGTAAAAAAATTTTTTTTGTAAATATTCACATTTTTCGTAATTTTGTCAAACTTCAGGGCACATGCTCGAGGGGAAGATATAGACCGATTTTCTGTTCCCCCCCCCCTTCTCGTCTCCCTCATCCTCGTATTTTCCGGGGAATCGCGATTCAAATAAAAAATTGTTTTAGCTTTTTCGGCCCACGCTAATGTAATGGGATTCCCCCATTCCCATTACCCCATTCCAATTCCTGCAATGGTAATGAAATTACTTTTTTAATTACATGTAATGGGAATGGGATTTTTGGATTCTCGTTACTTGTAATCAAAAAAGTAATTGCAACTTACATTACCATTACAGGAATTGGAATGGGGACTGCCATTCCATTTCCTTAAAGGAATAGGAATTTGTAATGGGTAATGGGATTCTTTTTTAACCAACTCTGCCGAGACCCCTCTCGTATGACGTCAGACAGTTCCACTGAGTCCCCGTTAAAGGCGGTTGTCGACTCGAACTGTTCGGTCTTCCTGACGTTTTACAAGATTTCTGCTAACATAAATATAGCAATGTTCGCCAGTATAAGCTTTTAAAATATTATTCATCAATCTTTGGAAAGTCGCAGGTGCATTCTTTAATCCAAAGGGCATTCTTAAAAATTCATAGTGTCCATTTTCAACTGTAAACGCTGTTTTCTGACTTGATTCCTCATTTTATTCTATCTGATGGAAACCTGACGGTAGATCTAATGTCGTAAAATATTTTTTCTCTCCTAACTTGTCTAATATATTTTCTATTTGGGGTAACGGATATTTGTCGTTGATAATTTTCTCATTTAACTTTCTATAATCTATTGCCATACGCCACTTCGTTTTACCTGATAAATCTTTTTTCTTGGGTAATATGACCACTGGAAACGACCACGGGGCGAATAATCATTTTTTCTAACATGTCTTTTATTTGAGTTTCTTCTCGATGAATTTCTGGGTATCTATAAATCTTTGAATGTACGGGTGTTTCGTCAACTGTACGAATTTTATATTTTACGGTATTAGAAAATTTCAAAGGTTGAACCGGTAATTGAATTCGTTTCAAATATTTTCATTACTTGACTACTTATTTTATCTTCTAAATGACTCAGATCTACCGGAATAACTGTTGGATTTTGACATATTTGTTGATATTGAAATGGTATTCTAGAATATTCATTTGTTATTTCTTGATTTCTGAAATCTAAATTCAATTAGTATTTATTAGGAAAATCTGCACCGATTAGTTCATCATAATTCTTATGAAATTTGTATAAGATAAATAGATAAAAATCATTTATTTGAAATTGTTGGAATAACGGTTATAAAATTTTTCATTCGAAATTTCATATTTCATACACTCTGTTAAAGGTGTCTCCTCTTCATAAATATTTTTTGGGCAATTATTATACGCCCATACATACAGAACAACCACTGTCTATTAAAAATTACATTTAGGATTTTTAAATTCGCTAAAGGGTGACTGGTATTATCTATCGTTTGGTTTAGGTCAATGCGTTTTCCGAGGCGAGTTCGTGAAAATTTGAATTATTTTGAGAATCGCAAATTTCAGTTTCTAACATGTAAACAAATTAAGATAATAGTCGGCGTTATTGACGGCGCCAATCTGAAATTTGCAGTTCGGTGAATGGCGGACAGCTGCGTTAATGCCGTCAGTGTTCAAACCAAATGAATTAAATCTTAATGAGAAATCACATTTTTACTCCCCGCATATCGGCCGCTAAATTCTTATTTATTTAATTATTCGTAAAATATTTAGCGACCGTCAGCCCGTCATACTTTGGTATGACAAGTTATCAGATTGTCCCTTTACAAAACCATAATACATATGTGAAATCTTTCGATATTCAGTGAACTGTATTTCTGATTTTGAATTTAAAAACTTTGAATGTTTATTAATTTATTACGATTTTTTAAATACAACGCTTTTATTGCGTGAATGCTTGTGTAATGTCTATTTTGTACTGACTGGGTCCACCTCATGGCACTATCGAGGGGAAGTGTCCCGTGCGGCACTCGCGCACCAACCGGGTAGGGGGTTGAGCACCCCGAGTACCGAACACCATATTCGATACAATATGTTGTATTCCTCAATACACACAATGAATTTTTAAAAAGTTTTTGTTTTCTGACACCAGGGCAGCTTTTAGATAGTAGCTCCGTAACTATTTGATTTTACGACAATCACTTATTGGAAGCACGAAGAACGTTTGACTACGTTTATTATCGGGGAAGTTACAACGAATGATCTCTTGACAACGTGAATAATAAATCTGAACTAGACGCGCGCGGTTATGGCGGTCTTATTTATATCATTTCTAAAATTGCTAACTCTTAAACATAATGAACGCATTGTTTAAGGGTTGTACAACAATGTATTACAGTATTGTACCTGTTATTCACCAAAACACAGGTGCCAAGAAGGTTATACTCGGTCGAACGTATGAAAAACTCGTCCGGCCAAAACTCTCGATAACGAAACAAATCTCCACGAGCGTGTGAGGCGGTTCGCCGCAGCGGTGTGAATTGACGCCACACGACTGTGGCGCGCTTCTCGAAAAATTCAAATAATGCGGAAACTAAAATTGGCATAACTTCAAAACTACCAAGTCAAATCAGATGAAACAAAAACTAATATATTTCTGAAGCTACGAGCTACTGGGTCAGAAAGATTTTTCAGACCCACTGACATTCTCCTTTACTCTAGTAACGTTGCGTAATTTCAGAATGCATCGTTACATTGGTAGAGTCGGCAGTATTCAATGAACGTGAAACTACCTTATCAATTACGGCAATTCCTTCTCGGCTAGACGATTCCGGAACATTACTTCACCAGACCAGAATATGCAGATGTGGGCTACCACGGTTTTGGAAATCCATTCGGTACCAAAAGTCTAGCCTAAGCAAACAAAAGGACCGCCTAAGCAAACATCACTTTTCTTTAAAATCTCATTAAAGCGTTAACACGTAATGTGAACTGACGTGCCACAAGTACTGGATGTTTTTGCACTAAATTCAAGCGCTCCGGGAACGACAAGTGTTCGGCGTCATGTTACCTCCCTCGGCGATTAGCAAGGCTTTCATCATATCTGGCCAATTTAAATCGTTGCAAGAAAATGTTAGAAACCATTTAGGGGGCTCTACAGTTCTAACCATAGTAATTAATTCTGGACAACATTTTTGCCAATATGATGGCGATCCTCGAATATTTCTCATAGTGAGATGCATGTTATCAACAAGTCCTTGTGGTGTTTGTTCTCCATGACCTTATCTCATTCTCGATTTGGCACGAAAAAATTCCACAACAGAAAGAGCACAAAATAAGTATCCATTTCTGTTGAACCTCTCGTCCACACTCGTTGCCCTGTTTTGGAAGTAGTCAAGGGAGTACAAGCATTGTCTCTTTCCTCACCAAAGCCATTCTTTCATTTTAGAAAAGAAAATACCAACACAATTCTTCCATTCGGCGTTCACGCTCCAAATTCAATAGTGGTGCATATTTTCTTGTGATGGCGGCTAATTTCATTCCTTTATCACTTGGAGGGCTATACATATTTAAAACACTTTCTAGATTTGATACATTATTGTCTATGTTTTGGAGCAGACTTATTGATTCGGCTAAAATTGTGTTCGAGTAATCATTAACTGATCGGTGGGAGTCGTTTGATATAGGATTCTCTGTCCTTAATATTGTCGATTGTTGCAAAATGGGTGTATTGGATTGTATTTGGGCGGCCACTAGATGCAAAGTCGTCGTCGTTAAACTTATCTTTGTTAAACGGAAATATACCAGTTTTTTCGAATCCACTCATTATATTACTCGGTGTTATAGCTAAAGGCAGTGAAGTGCGGACGATTCCGGGTATTACGACGGTATAGTGGACTGTATTTTGCACTGTTACTGTTGTACCGGATCTTGCGTTTGTTGAATGATAAAACTGATAGAAACTGGTATATCTGTATTGAATTATGTTCGCTGACAAAATAGGTTAGGAATAATGGCGTGATAAAAACGAATGCAACCCCCGACAACCACGGTCCCCCACCTTTACTCAGATGTACCGTGGCTGTTACCAACAATTTGCGGGGTTGCCATAATTTACAAAATTTAAATTTAAATGTTTTTAGACCCAAACATTCTCCCCCACGTTGAATGCACGGTAGGGTATTCAAACTAGTAACACATATACAAAAGAACCGAAAAAAAAAAAAAAAATAGAATAATAATAAAATATAAACACTAAATACAAAGGAACAGAACGATAATAAATTTCAGTCTCTGCTGAAATATTGTTCATTATTGAATTGGCAAGGGTAATGGGCACAATCGCGAGACAGAGCGTTTCACAGAGCCTTTGCTTGTACGGACACTAACAACACGCACAATGTTATCGTCCCCCGGATGCAGTTCTACCACACGTCCAAGTAACCAGTTGGATGGCGGCATGTTGTCCTGTCGAATTAGTACTAGTGTATCCAAATCTATGTTGGCTGACGTGGTTTTCCATTTCACTCGTTGTTGTAGATGATGGAGGTATTCTACTGACCAACGTTTCCAAAAATCTTGGATCAGTTTTTGCAATAACTGGAAACGATCCAAACGATTTACTGCAATATCAAACACATTCGGGTCCGGAATTCCTGTAAGTGGCCTTCCAATGAGGAAATGGGAGGGAGTTAAAGGACTCAGATCATTGGGGTCCGAGGACATTGGATGTAATGGTCGCGAATTTAGAATTGATTCGATTTGAATAAGTATTGAGTTGAATTCCTCATACGTTATCCTTACGTCTTGTAAAACTCTGCGTAAATGAAATTTTGTACTTTTTACTCCGGCTTCCCAAATTCCTCCAAAATGTGGGAGCTTGGAGGATTGAAATGCCAATTAATATTTTCCGTAGTACAACTATTGAGCCATTCGTCTTGGTTGTTCCCAAAAAAATCATGCAGCTGATTTAACTCTTTTTGCGCTCCTACGAAATTTGTACCATTATCGGAATACATATGTGCTGGTTTACCGCGACGTGCGCAAAATCGTCTGAGAGCTAACATAAAATGGTCAGTGGTTAGTGACGAAGCTAGTTCCAAATGAACCGCCTTTGTGGACAAACAAACGAATAAACAAATGTATGCTTTCGATATTTTTGCGCCCCGTCCTTTTCTATCCTTAACCTGGAATGGACCTGCATAGTCCACTCCACAGTTATGAAAAGGATGAGAAAAATTTACTCTGGATGATGGAAGATCCGCCATTAACGGATTTATTGAAAGTGACTTTTGTTTAAAACATATGAGACAGGTACGGCATATTGACTTTGCTAGTCTCATACCGTCTGTTGCCCAATATTCTTGTCTCACGTTCGATAATAATAATTGTGGTCCTGCATGACATAGTTTCTGGTGATGGTAGATGAATAAAAGTCGTGTTAATTTATGTTTTCCAGATAGTAGATATGGGTGTTTAGCAGAAAAGGACAGGTTCGCATTTTTTAATCTTCCTCCAACACGTATTAAATTATCGTCATCTAAAAATGGTGAGAGACCGAGTAATTTATGCTTTTGTGGCAGATATCTCTTTTTTTGCAGAATGAACAGTTCTTCCCCATATGATTCCTTTTGTGACATTTTGATGAGTAGGATCATACTATTATTCAATTCTTGAATGGTTAATTGACCTAGTAGTCTCTCGTTCTTAGAAAGCTTACAATTTTGAATGAAGCGTAAGATGTAAGCAAAAACGCGTTTTAAAGTAATAAATTTAGAAAATCTCTCAAACAAATTACAATCTTTTACTGTCGAACTCAATGAAATATGTGGTTTTGTTTCTGGAATGAACTCTGGTGTTTCATATGACGATTCAGGCCATTTATCCGAAGACTGTGACAACCACCAGGGCCCTGACCACCACTGAGAATTATTTACTAAGGCTTCAGGAGAAGTTCCCCGTGATGGAATATCTGCGGGATTTTCCTTTCCCGAAATATGGCGCCAAAATTGGTTGCTAGTCAATTCTTGTATTTCATAGACCCTATTGCTGACGAATGTTTGTAAAGTTTTTGAACTACTATTAATCCACCATAAAACTACTTGGGAGTCTGACCACAAAAATGAATTACTGATGTGAATATTATTAGATCCAAATGACTTACGCACTTTGTCTTGCAACCTAGACAGAAGTACTGCAGCACATAATTCTAGTCTAGGAATCGATTGTGTTTTTAACGGACAAACTTTGGTTTTGCAACATAATAGGGAGACTTTAATATTCGAGGTTGGATCAATACTTCTTATGTAGATGCAAGCTGCATATGCATCCTTAGACGCATCACAAAAGCCATGAAGTTCTACTAACATTGGTGAGAGGCAGATGGCATGTCTTGGAATTTTCAAATTATTCAGCAAGTGTAATGTTTTGCGGAATTTCGACCATTTATCTTTAATAGCAGTTGGTAATTCCTCATCCCAATTAATTTTCAGAGTCCACAAATTTTGAATCAATATTTTGGCTCCAATGATGCAGGGACTAAGAAGCCCTAAGGGATCATATATTTTGGCAATTTCTGACAGCAAAACTCTTTTGGATAATTTAGAAGAATGTGTTTCCCAATGTGGTATACGATACTGAAGGTTATCCGACGAATGAACCCAAGTGAGTCCTAATATTTTTGCCTCATTTTTGCCTTCAAACAATAGGGATGGATTACAATCATTAGCTTGCGCTAATGAATCTATCACTCCAGAACAATTTGAATTCCATTTGCGTAATTCGAAGCACGCTGACTGGAGAATCTTCGACAGATCTTTACATACCGATGTTGCTATATCAGAATTTTCAAATCCTGTCAGGAGATCATCGACGTAAAAGTCTCGCAATAATACCTTTGAAGCTTCGGGGTATTGAACCTGATAATCTAACGCAAGTTGTTTTAAACATCTGAGAGCCAGAAAAGGTGCTGAAGCCATACCATATGTGACGGTATTCAACGTATAACTTGACATATCATGATCCGAATCATATCTCCATACGATCTGTTGATAATGCCTATCCTCAGGATGAACCAGGATCTGGCGATACATTTTTGCTATGTCTGCAGCGACAACTATGGGATGCTGTCTGAATCGAAGTAAAATAGACATCATATCGTTTTGTAAAGGAAAACCTATCATCTGATAATGATTTAATGATGATCCTGAATTAGTGTGTGCTGATGCATCAAATACTACCCTTAGCCGGGTTGTTGAACTGCCTTCTTTGATAACACCGAAATGTGGGATAAAATATCCCTTTGAAATATCAACAGATTTCGATGGAGACATATGTTTTAAATCGTAATATTCTTTCATGAAATTTTTATATAACTTGTAATATTCTTGGTTAATTTTAAATTTCGACTCTAAATTTATTTGGCGTTTGATTGCTAATGACCTGGAGTTAGAACATGGAGGCATAGAACTACTTTTGAAAGGGATTCGAACCACAAATCTGCCCTCATTGTTTCGAGAATAAGTATTTACAAAATGTTTTTCACAACGTTCATCTTCTTTAGACATTTCTGCCTGATTGGATGGATTGGGTTGGTCTCCTATTTCCCAAAAACGCTTAAGTGAATTTTCCAATTGTATAACTGACGATAACTAACACCTTTTATTACTTTTGTTTTCTATTGTTGTTGGTAAAGGGCCAGAAATAACCCAACCAAAAACGGTATTATAAAGTGTTGGATGATTATCGCCTAATGACATTTTTCCTTTCTGAAGGAAGTTCCAAAAGTGACCGGCACCAATAAGCATATCGATATCTTTGGGATAATTGAAAGTTGGATCCGCAAGATTAATATTCTGAGGAATATTCCAATCACATATCTCAAGTTGATAAGATGGAATTCGATCAGTTATTTTTGGTAAAACGAAACATGAAATAGTAGTCGAAAATTCAGTCACTCGTGACTCGACTCTAACTGAACATTTTGATGTTAAATTAGTTGAAATATTTCCGATACCACTGATTGATACCGCGGCCGGAACTATCTCTAAATTTAATTTCTTACAAAATTCTCGGGATATGAAGTTTGACTGAGAGCCGCTGTCAAGAATAGCATTACAAATATATTTTTTATCATTCGAACACACATAAAAAGATATGGTCGACAATAATACATTGTTATCATCGCACGATCGATTAGCAACCAATACTTGGACACCAGATTCATTGTCTTGACGAATATTGTTTTCATGATTTGTATTAATCTCCGCATTCTTTCGCGACAAATGCAAGAGGCTATTATGTTTCTGCTTGCATAATCTGCAACTCCCTGATTTACAGTTCTTGCTAATATGACCTGGACACAAACAATTGATGCACAAAGTCAAATCTTTGGACTTTTTGATCCGATCCTGAATAGAGAGTTTGAGAAATTTGTCGCATTTGTAAATCAAATGAGATGAGTTCTCGCAAAAGTAACATTTACGTGATGACGAAAACAAAGTAAGATGCCTAGAACTTGTTCTAGCATTGGATAGTTTTTGCCCCCGTGATTCCCCGTGAGCATGATTAATTTCTAGAGTTTCTAGAAGGTCTGCTCTAGTTTTTAAAAACGTTGTCATTTCATCTAAGGTAGGGAAATTATTTGAAGATTTAAAATTTTCCCACTCTCGCGAAGTATTTTTATCCAATTTGCTCGATAAAATATATATTAACAAAGTATCCCAATTCTTTGTGTTTTGTTTCAATGTTTCTAATGACCGTAAATGCTTAGATATTGAATCAATTATATTTCTCAATCCCATTGATGACTCTTTCTGCAGATTCTCTAAATTGAAGATGGCTTTTACATGGTTATGCACCAATAAACGAGTGTTGTCGAATCTTTCACATAATAGTAACCATGCCTTCTTATAATTTGCCGAAGTGAAGTCTAATGATTGTATAGCCTTCAATGCGTCTCCCTCAAGGGTCGCTCGCAAATAGTGATATTTTTGAATATCGTTTATCGCTTCATTATCGTGAATTAATGACGAAAATAAATCTTTGAATTCCAGCCACCCATCGTAATCCCCTCTGAATTTAGGTAAATCAATAGAAGGTAATTTGATGTGCGAAAAATTGTCTGAATTTGATTTACGATTCACAGAATCTGAAATTTTTGGCACCTCATTGTCACGCGAATCGCGAATTTCATGTGCTTTTAGAATTGTTTCAGTTATCGGGGAAATACTATTAAATTTGTCCTCAAAATTATCTCTCTCATCGTACTGTATTTCAAGCTCTTCTTCTTCACAAACCATTTCGATACCCATTTGAATCTCTTCAAATTCTATATGCAAATCTTTGAAATTTGAATAACGACAACGCAACTCCGCGATGGACATTTCCTCGATTGTATGCCCTGTTTTAAAGGCTTCATATAATGTATTCGCAAATTTTGTAAATGAAGTTAGTTTGTGCTTCGTTGCACCGCGTTTTCTTTTCAATTCAGCCGACATTGTTGTATGGAATAATTAAAATATAATGAGTAAATTAGTACGATTGAAAATGTAAGTTCAAACAAATCGAATCAATGTATGTAAGGAGATCATGAACAAAGGAGTAGATAGAGAAAGCCACTTATAGTCGCCTTCAAGATCTAAGTAACTATTTATCTCTGAAGTCATTCGACCCGTACTTACAATAACAAAGGTTACTAATCGTTTCGGAAGAGCGTCATAAATTATCTTCATAGCAGGTAAACCTTTCAGTCTTGATACGTTATGGTCCGTAATAGAAATTTGTTGGATCCTAGAATTCAATTATAAGGTGATTATCATAATGACTATAATGACTGAAGAAATCCGATATAAAGAAATGAATATACTTGTAGCTGCAAGTGAATCCTTCAGTTTAGTTGAAGAATAGTATTCGAAGTGACATAGTGAAATTTTAACCGGTGATCGAAAAATGGCTATGTGGAGAGCGTGGGAAATTAATACAGAAGATGCTGACATCGCTATTGCAGACGAAGCAGTCCAAAATGAACCATCTGAACCGAAAAAAAGGCAAAAATTTACTATTGCGTAGAAAATTTTCATTTTGCAAGTTTATGAAGAAGCAAAAGCTATGGGCGCACAAAATCTTGTAGAATCGACAGCAAGAAAATGTGGAACTTCAAAGTGGAAGGTATGGAGAGTTATTAAAAATGGCATTTCTCAAAGGAAAAGTAGATGTGACAAAGGAACATTTAGACATTTAAACGATACTAATATGGAATTGATTAGGAGGAATTTATATGACAACTATAAGAATAATATTGTTCCGACAGTTGCATCCTTACGCAACGTTTTAATTCAGAAAAATGTAATTAATTGCAGCGAAAGCACATTGACAAGAATTTTGAAAAATATGGGTTTCTCCTTCAAAAAAATAGAAAACAAAAACGTCTTGATGGAGAGTGAATCCATTCGTAAATGGAGGTACGATTATCTAACATCGATAGCGCAGTATCGGGAAGAAGACAGGAAGATTTTTTTTTTAGATGAAACCTGGTTTGATTCGCATGACACCATTAAAAAAGGATGGGTTGACGACTCAAAAAGGTGTCAACTGAACATGCCTCCGTCAAAAGGCCATAGAATTTCTATCCTGCACGCCGGAAGCGAGGATGGATTTATTGAAGGCGCTCTATATTTAGGCTGCAAAGTTTTAAAAAGCCAGTGCCGATTATCATAGCGACATGACCGCACAAGTTTTCCAACAATGGTTTGAAGACATACTTCTGCCGAAGTTACCCCAAATGCAATAATTGTTATGGATAACGCAAGCTACCATTCAGAGCAAAGAGAAAAAATTCCGAACAGTAGCACTAAAAAGGCCGACATAATGGATTTTCTCATAAAACAAGATCTGTATTTTGAGGAGTCTTATACCAAAAAACAACTACTGGCAGTTTTAAAAACAAAAACATATAAAAAAAATACAAAATAGATGAAATGGCGTCAGCTCTAGGCCACAAAATATTACGATTGCCTCCATACCATTGTATATTTAATCTAATAGAAATGATATGGGGGCAGTTAAAACTACAAATCCGAAGGACCAACACGAACGGAAAATGCGTCCATCAGCTGATCGACAACATCAAAAGGAGACGAACGCAATTTCTGCGGAAGCATGGAAGAATTCCGTTAAACACGTGATAGATATCGAAAATAGTTATCGAATCAATCAAGTACCAAAGATTTTCATCGAATGGAATGGAGAGGACAGTGACTGCAGTGACAGCGACGAACCGTCATGATTTAATTTAGTAGTGATTTCATATTTTATACTTAATCTTTCTCTCTGTTTCATTGTAACTTCAAATACAATTAGCGTTGTATCATGTTATAAATTGATAATAATTGGTATAGTATTTTTAGCATCATAATTTCTTTTTCGCGACATAAATTTTCCTTTTAAAGCGTTGAAAAATTCATTTAGTACACCCCTGAATCAAATATCGTAAACAGGACGGGTTGGTTGGTTATTTACGACAGGTAGGCTGGCAAAACCGCAGAGGGTTGTTAATCCTCGATTTTTATTGACGGGCTTTGCATAAGTCAGTTACTTAGATCTTGAAGGCGACTATATCTGTATGTTTCCAGCGATGAACAAAGAACTGCAATTGTCACCCTCGAGACAGCCGGTCCAGGTAGTCGAATAGTTGACTCACTCTGCGACCACGTTGAATGTACGTCTATTGCCGGGCGATAATGTACGAATATTATCGACGAATTTCCACAAGGATCCGGCCAAAAGGACCAAATATTACGACGGTATAGTGGACTGTATTTTGCACTGTTAAGGTGGATTTATAAACTTGACGTTGCCGTTGCAGTTGACGTTACCGTTGACAGTTGACGTTGAAATTCACAGTTCGTCGTTCGATGTAAACGGAAAGCAATTTATAAACTTAAAGTTGGGTCACTGATTCCGTGTTGTTCTGTGTTAGTTACCCACGTTATTCTGTTATTTTTCGTTTTTCTTTTTAATTAAAATTATGGATAACAACGAAAAACTTTTGGCTGTATTAGGAATTTTATTATGCAGTTATGCACTCTTACTATTAAAAAGAAAAAAACGCTGTCGCCGATATAAAATTCGCCCCATTAACCGAGGAAGAAGGAAAACTGGTAATTTTCAATATTATTTGAGAATGAAGAATTGGGATATTGAGCAGTTCTTCAAGTATACTCGAATGAATGTTACAGTTTTTGAAAAACTCTTATACATGGTAAAATCGAAAATATCGAAGCAGAGAAGGTCAGATGGTATAACTGCGGAAGAAAGACTCGTGATAACTTTACAGTAAGAGAATTTAGTATACCTTTTCTTGAAAATTTCTATATACATTTTCTTTCTTTTAGATATTTATCCCAAGGCATGAGTATGCAGGTTCTTGCATGGACTTTTCACATCGGTATAACAACTGTTCATAAGATTATTCATGAAACTTGTCAGGTTCTTTGGGATACTCTCAACCCCATATATTTGAAATCACCAAACAGTGTAGAAGAGTGGAAATTCATAGCTGCAGGGTTCAATGAAAAATGGAATTTTCCACATTGTTTGGGGCACTTGATGGAAAACATGTTAATATCCAGGCTCCTTCTAAAAGTGGTTCTTTATTTTATAATTATAAACACCACTTCAGTGTAGTTTTGTTAGCAACTTGTGATAGTTGTTATAAGTTTACATTAGTAGACATAGGTGCCTATGGCTCTCAAAGTGATGGAGGAATATTTAAAAATAGTGTATTTGGACAAAAATTTGAAGATGGCGAAATGAATATTCCTAGACCATCAATTCTACTTGGCTCGCAGAATGCTCTACCATATTATTTAATTGGTGATGAAGCTTTTCCATTAAAGAATTATATTTTAAGACCATATCCTGGAAAGAATCTGTCAAATAAACAACAAATTTTCAATTATCGATTATCTCGAGCCAGACAAACAATTGAGAATGCGTTTGGAATCTTGGTAGCAAGATGGAGGATATTGAAAACGACAATAAATGCTAAAATTGAAAATGTAGACAATATTGTGAAGGCAGTAGTTGTATTACACAACTATTGCTTAACAGAGTTAGCTACTGTAGACAATATGTATTGTCCTCAAGGATTCGCCGATGATGGTGAAGAGAATGGTGGCTGGAGGGAAGAAGTAGATGGCCTTGTGTCAATAGGAAGAGTTGGAGCAAATGTGGCATCAAGAGAGATTTATCGAATGAGGGATTCAGTAGCGGATTATTTCATATCAAACCAAGGAAGTGTGCCTTGGCAATCAAACATCATCAATGGAGGAAGGTTATTATCTTAAACATGTAGGAACCTACTTTTAATAAATATCTATCTTTTTCCTTTTTCTTGTTCTTGATACATTTATGTTTTAATAAAACCAGGTTTTTTGTATGTTACGTTATGTTATGTTAATTTTATTTTCTTATCCAATAATTTTCTATTTTTAAATTTGTGATATTTGGAACGTGGATGTTTTTACAGTCCTGTAGAAAATATAATATTGAAACACATCGACCAAATATCGCTGAGTTCTCTTGACAACAAATTTTGTACGTTCCCAATACCACAAAATTGAAAGTAGTCAAAGAGTAATGAAAATAAAGGAATTTGTATGAATAATTTATTCTTTTATTTTCTGAAAACCTTTATTATTATTATTATTTTTATATATACAAGAAAAAAAAAATTAATTTCAATCTTCTAATAAATCAAATATTTGTTTCCGTTTATCTTTTGCTTCTTCTTCACTCATGTCTTTAAGCCTTGAGTGAACATATTCAGCAAATATTTGATTACTGTCTTTGGATTTTTCAAGAGAAGAAGAAATTTTTTGTGCCACTTGCAATATTTCTGCAGGTTCTACGATATCTACTCGCTTCCTCTTTTTCATATTTTTTGATGATACAGTTTTTTCTTTTGGCAAAGAGTTTTCCTGTGGTATATTCTCTTCAATTTCTACTGAAGGTGGTGGGGACAACACCTCAAAATCCTCCAGTCTTGATAAAGATAATTCCAATGGAATAGTTTTCGTTATTTCTTTGCAGTTAGTAATGGTTCTGAAAAACAGAGAAAAGTCAAGATTAATGAACTCAATAATCCCTTGATGTTATCGTAACTTACTTTCTTGGCTTACTATATTTACGGTAGAACTTCATACTACTCCAGTACTGCCATTGATGTTCTGGAGCACCTGACCCACTGGACGCTTTTCGTGTCTCACGTGTAAACCTGTCTCTCAAATTTTTCCACTGTCGCATGCAGTCTTCAACTGTTGAAACAACTTTGTTATATAATGTGATTATAACTGACAAATCGCACTCACCATTTATACCAACAATCGCGGAAATTTCGTTTCACGCGTTTTGTTTTTTCAAAGTATCTTTATAGTCCTTCTGACTCAAATCATATAAAAAGGGTATTTCTGTATCATTTCTATAAGTATTGATATTTTGTCTTCTTCTCCTCCTAAAAAAAGGAAATTTTTATATTCATTTAAATTAATTTTAATTAAAAATGTTATCATTAAAAAAATAAAGGCATTTGAGCAAACAAAACTTACCTACTAATAGTATTTCTTCAATTTCGATATCACTCATCTTTGTAAAATGATATTTCAAGAAACCCTTTTAAAATATGTTTAAACAAGCGCAACAAAATTGCAATAAAAGAAGCGGGAAATTATTAGTTCATCTATTTATCATAGATTTATCCAAATTTATCTATGGTCGTATTTCAACAAACACGTGATTATTTCGAGTCACCTCATTGGTTGATAAACGAACTGCAACGTCTCAACTTAAAACTTGGCCATCTTCAACGTCAGCATCAACGACATGCGAACGACCACCAACTGCGTGCCAACTGCCAGCTGTAACTTTATAAATGACTCTTCGTCAATCCAGTATTTCAAGTTGAACGACAACGGCAACGTCGAACGGCAGCGGCAACGTCAAGTTTATAAATCCACCTTTACTGTTGTACCGGATCTTGCGTTTGTTGAATGATAAAACTGATAGAAACTGGTATATCTGTATTGAATTATGTTCGCTGACAAAATAGGTTAGGAATAATGGCGTGATAAAAACGAATGCAACCCCCGACAACCACGGTCCCCCACCTTTACTCAGATGTACCGTGGCTGTTACCAACAATTTGCGGGGTTGCCATAATTTACAAAATTTAAATTTAAATGTTTTTAGACCCAAACACCGGGTATATCGTAAATAGTCATGGTTTTTCCGGCATTATTACGCATCCATGTGTCTTGAGCTGAAGACAGATATCTTTTAAAAGGTCCATATACCGACACGTCAAGTGGCTGTAGTTTATGGGAACAGTGTGATGGAAATGAGAGCATTACCACTCTGAACTGAATAACGCTGTGGCTAGAAAAGAGCCACAAGAGTATTGTGGAGTTTTGAATCCTAATCACTTTTACCGTTTGGCTGTCTTGTTTTCTTAGCTTCTATTCGCTTTCGACAATTTGCGATAACGTGCCCAATTTTCTTGCAATATAAGCATGACCGTGTTTCTTTTTTCCTAGTTTTATTATTAATTGATTTACCTGACTCAGCATTGGCTTTCTAAAGAAATGAACTACTTGTCTGAAAATTCCCATAGGCTATCAATGAACTTTCAATAGATCGCAAATTTTCAATCAACAATTTTGTTGTCTGTTCGTTTTCGGTTATTCTGTACCATGTTGATTTGTAGTATTGATATTCCGAACCCAGAGTTTGGAAAATTCTATGATGAAGCAGCGAAATGGGAAGTTGTGCTGCTGGTTTGCATTTCCGAAGTTCAATACATATATCATCAAACAAATTGGCCAGTTGCGATGTGTGCTTCGTGACTGATGTGAGTTCATCTTTTGTTGTGTCGAAAAAAGAATTAAAAAGTGTATAAAACCTCTGAAGGGACGACACTCGCTCGTACACTGAGATGGGGGTTTCCCAAATATCATTAGCATTAGTCTTTTTCCGAACATAAATCGAAGATTAATTTCCAAGTGCTGTACCAATCAATCTGAAGATAGTTCTCCTCCATTTACTGGACTTGCTGGACATCTTCTGGTACCATCCCCGATCGATTAAAGACACTCTTCCTTCAAGGAAAGCTCTATGTGCCACTTCCACGTTTCCCAATAATCTTCGCTATCTAATTTCTGAATGCTTGCTCCCAAACGAACACTTTCGTCAGTTAGTTGAGTCGCCATGTGGTTATTCTTTTGTCGTGAAACGAACGTTGAATGATTTATCGATATCAAACTGAAATACACTATCTAACGCAGTCAAGGCGTACGTGGACCCATAACCTGATTTGGTTTAGTGCATATCAGTATTAAAAACAAACTAACGTTAGGACCTTCCGGGAAAAATACGTTTTATTCCGTCGAAAACAAAAAGAACAAAAACATGCGTTTTCAGAAGCTCTGATCAACTTAACCTATATCTGTTTATATGTCACAGAGCTTTATTCCTACCAAACAGAAAGAGAAGAAGAAATCGAAAATAAGCGTAAGGGTTTGACTTTAACATTTTCTGTGGGAGTGGATCCACATATGAAACACCTGGCAGCAGAGTTAGTATTCGTGAGTGTGTTGCAAACACTGCCATCAACCATGGTCAAATGCAAATTAAAATTTGCCACAAGAGTATGACTATTCAATAACAATTCATAATTAGAGAGCCTCGAAATTTGCGCGTTAATTTCGCTTTCCGCGCATAAAACCAAAGTAGAACATTCTTTCTCAAAAACGAATTTTATGGGTCTACAATATAAAGGGAAACCCGGGGACTCGTTTTCCCACAAATTCTCTCCAGATTCCCCATCAATCATTTTCAAAGATATTGCTTTTGTCATCGTTAAATCTGTGCCTATATGCCGTGCTCCACACTCCCATCAAATCCCCACTTACAAATAAGAACAGCCCTAACATTTTTGAAAATAACAGTTAATTTAGAAATGGACTCCACAGTTTTGTCCAATAGTTTTTGTACATCCGCGAATGTACCTTTTGTAAAGGTACATTCGCGGATGTATCCGTTACTTCAATAGGCAGGGGTAAAAAGTTTTGTTTCTCAATCCGAAGCGAAAAAATACTGGGGAAAAAAATCTTTGTTTGTTTCATCGACAACATTCCTCAATTCATTGTATTTGCTGTCTGAAAGGCCAAAACTCATCTTTAAGCCCAGTGCTGTTTCTTTGGACAAGCCTGCCGAAGTATATTTCTTCATAGATTTATTAGCACAGGACGCTGCGAATTGAAGCTCCTCCGCACTGTAATTTTCAAGTAAAAATTTAAAGTGCCTCTTCTTCGTTTTCACTAGCTTTTTGCGACGGCTTTTTGGGGCCGTCCGCGTCCGAGAAGAGAGGTTTCGAACAGCTTTGATTGACTGAGGCGACATAATCAGGAAGAATCAGGAGTGATCCAGGAATTTTCGGTGCGCTTTGAGAAATGAATCGCGAGATCGCTTGCATGAGTCCGATTTTTTTTGAACCGGTAGGCAAAGCAGACGGGACCACTTGTTAAGTTGTTCAAACGTGGTTTCGTCAGACTCTGCGAGCCGATACCGATGTTGAAGAAAATCTCTTAGTTGGTGATATTTTTCATTCCTTCCACGTCCGCTTCTACCTTATACGTCAATAATGTCCCTCATTAGGATTTGCGCGGTTTCTTCTGGGAACAAAGTGAGAAATGAGCCCTTAAAGTCAACTTTTGGCAAGAAATTCATCTATATTTCGAATCAGTAGGGTTGTACGAACATTTCAAAATTAAAATCTCGAGTATTATTTTAGCGTTTTGGAGATAATTAGTTTTTAAGTTGGAATTAATTTTTTTCTCGTTGAAAATTAAAATCCCCTAAGTTTCATGTATAGGTCGTAGGATTACCTTCATCTGGGTCAGACATGATGTTCCAGCAGAAAAAACCATCTTTGCCGCTGGTAATCACACAACTGTTGATAAACTTCACCTTCGTCGCTGACAACGTAAACGTACTGGTTTTGTTTCAGCAGGTCTCAACATGATTTATACCCTAGTATATCTAACAGATGTTGTTTATTCATATCCACATATTTCTGAATCTAGGGGTAACGGTTGTTTTCATCCATAAAATAAATGATATTTCGAGTTTTGTCCATTGCTCGAAGCACTGTGCGTCGACCCGTGTTCCTCCTCATCTTCGATCTCATCGACCCGAGTCGAAAAACCTAGTTTAATCTCATCTCGATTAACGCCCGAACTTAATATTCAATCCCAATCCATTTTTGGCCATCTGCGATAGGAAATTCAATCCAGATTGGGTTCATAATGTATCCATATTCTATCCATGGATAGAATGAATAATCTTTGAGAGAAATCTATCGATGGATGGTAGATTGTGAAGTAAAGATAGCTTCCGGCTTTGTAAATGATAGTGTGCCTGTATTAATAAACGATCGGTTGACACTGACGTTTCGTTGGATTAGCGTATTCAATCGAAAAGCCTATCTCGCGAAATCCTCGGTTTGTCGTCAATCGATCTTTGCGTTTGAGTTGAACTTTTTTCATTTTCGTGCCTTCGGTCTTTAAAGACAAAATGACTAGTGTCGGTTCATCCAGTGATAGTGACCTAGAAATAATAGATCTGCTCTCGGACCTAGATGCGAGTGAAGACGAATTACAACAACGTCGTACCACACGTGTTTTGAAGAGAGTGAATTACTTGGAGACTCTGAATGATTGGGACTTCACATTTAGGTTTCGCTTAAATAAGGCGACAGTGAATGATTTACTTATTGAAGTCACTCCTCTATTACGTGTTCGATCCAAAAGGTAGGAGGTCTCTATGTTTAAACAAAAAATGCATTAAGAAAAATATAGTTTTCTTGGTTTGATTATAATTATTTTCTTCGCAGAAACAACGGAGTGTCACCATTGCACCAGTTGCTCCTCACGTTGCGATTTTTCGCTCTTGGCACAATGCTAATTTCAGTTGCAGATTTTGTTGGAGTGTCAAAGGCAACAGCAGGCAGAGTGGTAAAAGATGTGTCATCGGCTATTGCTACTTTGTATGATAAATACATTTATATACACCAAAACGGTGCGCAAAAATTTTATAGAATAGCTGGATTTCCCAGAGTACTTGGGGCAATTGACGGAACGCATATACGCATACAATCTCCATGTAAGTAATAATTACCTTTATTTTTACTTGAAATCTTAGAATATATTCACTGTGAATTAGGCCATTTAATTGGTGAAGAATTCAGAAACCGGAAGAATTACTTTTCATTGAATGTCCAAGGAGTTTGTGATGCTGATTTGAAATTCATGAATATTGTAGCTCGTTGGCCAGGTTCGACACACGATGCAACAATATTCAATAATTCAATTGCGAGGTAAATATTAATATTTGAACATATATGTGATCATGTTTTCACAGAAATGTATTTGTAAGTAAACTTCAATAGATAAATATACTTATTTACAGCACAATGTGATGCAGGACAATATGGCAATAAGTGGTTACTTGGAGATAGTGCCTATCCAAATAGGTCATATTTATTGACCCTGTACTTAATCCTGCCACCATACCGGAACAAAATATAATGAATCCCACATTCAAACTAGAAATACAATTGAACGGTTTGCTAAGAGAAATATTGTTATGGATAAAATAAGCCATTTTATGTTTTCATTCTGCAGCACATTTGGAGTATGGAAACGTAGATTCCCAGTAGTGGCTTTGCCAATTCGTTTGGGATTAGAGACAACCCAAGCGGTAATAATAGCCACTGCAGTTCTGCATAATATATGCAGGAATGCAAAATGACAGAAATACCGTCGGAGGTGGCAACGCCAGAAAATGAAGACATCGCTGAACAAGTTGAAGATAATAATAATAATGAACGTAGCATAGTTATTTTAAATTATTTTAATACTCCATAGTATTTTTTATCTTTGATCCAGTAGAAAATATACTGATATTTCACATTAATAATTATTATTGAATTTTGCATAAACGTTAGAATTGAACAAAAAGGTAGGTTTGGAAATAAAGATTTGAAATATTTAAGGTGTCAAATCATTGCGCATTAAAATATGTGGTAAAAAGAGGAAAAGTAAATTGTCGTCAATAAAAAAACAGAATCATTTTTATTTTTTCATTCTTTCAAGCTCTAATCTGAGCTTTTCATTTTCCATCTTGAAATTTTCATTCTCTAGTTTCATATTAAATATTTCCAACTGCGTCTTCTCCCTTTTCGTATCAAAATATTTGGCGATAGCCAAATCTCGAATACTTCTTGCATCAGGTGATTTTTTTTTACCTATGAAAAAAATGAAAAAATGATGTTAAATATTATTGTATTACATTGGTCTTACGAGATTTGAGCATCAGATTTTTGAAGCCCCTTGATGCGACAGTTGTTCCATGCGATACTTCGATAACTTCAATGATTGGCTGTGTTACATCTCCACAAATTGCTTCATTGAGCCCACCACTGCTCCCTTCAGCAATACCTTCACCGCTCTCTCCAGCAATTCCTTCACTACTTCCTTCAGCAATTCTCTCACCGCTCCTTTTAACAATTTTTTCCTCTGAAATACTCCCTTTTGCTTCTCTATCTCCACCATAAGCAACCCTGTGCTAGTGTTACCTAACAGTGAAGATACTCGGTCCAAGATCTCATCAGGAGGAATATACTCCGATTTACCACTACCAGTCTACAAAAATATGTAGAGGAGTAGTAGTTCATTATTTGTCGAGTTAATTATATGTAGATATAAATGCTGACCTTTAAATTATTTTGTCTGATTTGTGTGCTTCGCTTCCGCGCATTTTTTTTTAAATTTTCCCATCGAAGACGCAACTGTTGCGGAGTTCTATTAAAATTACTATAGTTGCTGTTAAATTCCTCCGAAATGCGAAACCATTCTTCATTTTTCATTTTATTGTTGGTCGCATTCGTAACTTTTGATAGAATAACTGAGCTTCTCTCTATCAACTCAAGCAAAGCCTTTGTTTCATCTTTTGATAATGGCTTCCCTTTAACCTTCGTTAAAATTATTGAATTGAAGTCCAACTGTACTTGTGAAACTTACCTTCATGTTTTCCATTCTTTTATTGTAACTGAGGAGAAAAACTACGAATCAAACTTGCAATCCTCTTGGAGAATCTTTCTCGATAATGTCGTTTCTCGATTGTCGTGTGCTACTGTTTGACGTTACTCGCCAACTCGAAATCGGGCTTCATATATACAAAACGTTGCAAGAATAAAGAAAAGTGTTCTTTACGAAACCTTGCTTATATGAACAATCGTCGCATGAACACGTAGGCAACACAATTTACAAAATTAATACTCCACCCTCCTAATCCTAAGCCATATTCAATGTTTCCTACCTGCTATGATAATTTCTTATGCACAAATTACATGACTCCTGAAGAAAGTGAAATTGTTTTTTAGAAAACATTAATTAAAAAAATCCTGCTTGTGCGCATATCTTCCCGAAAAAAAAAGAGTAGCCGAGGAAAGATTGCTGGCAATCTTTACTTCACAATCTATCTTTTTTATAAATTTTGTTATTGAGACGCGGATTGGAAACCGATCTCGAGATTGCTTCTGTCCTTCGATAGTTTTCAATTTTGGATTGGGATTGAATATTAATTTCCGGCGTTAGAATAATTGTAACTCGAGTTGGTTTAAAATGTATCTAACCCGAGGTGACTCGAGTTGGAGAACCGAGTTAGCACATCTCTAGTATATATGGTCTAGTAAGGCCTCCTCTATGGGTATTGTTGCTAAATTTGTTAATCTTTCCTGATTCATTATGGAACGCAAGTAATTTTTTATAAGTTTCAATTTAGAAGAGGTCCTTTCCGCGCTTGCTACTGTAACTGGCATAGTTAGGATAATTCGTAATGCTAAGGTAATGTTAGGGCATAGAGCTGTCAAATTGTTCAAATATGATTATATTTTAGCACCCCGGATTCACTTTTTTAAAAAGAACTATTTTAATCGAAACGGAGTTTATTACGTACAAATGACTCTATAAATCTGTTTTTCTAATGCTACGCGTTTCCTTATATAACTTCACATATATGTATGCGGCACTAATACTACTGATAATTCAGCATTTTAGTATCCGGAAGTTTACAATAAAAATTTTAAACAATATGAGAATTACCATTAATAAAATAATCATTGAAATACAAAAATAGATAGATGAAATATGGTTTGGATGAACCTTCCATTTATATAATTCCAATTCAAAAGAACTTGTTACATTTATTGGGGTTATTATAAAGTCTGTGACTTTCGGCATATTTGAATCGTCTAATTGAAATTCAAAATACAAATCGTTAATTTTCGATGAATGAAAGGTTTTATCTTTTTATCTTTGAAATTTCACAGTTACTATCGATTAGCAATATATTTTGCGGTTCATGTTCGTATGATAATTTTCCTGTACAATTCTCTTTCATTAATAATTAATTAATTGGTAATAGTTTCAAGTTACTTATCTAAAACGGTTCTTCGAAACGTGATTTTATTTAGTAAAACTACCATATTAAATTACACGTCATTACCGTCGAATGTCAACAGCAAAATGGTGATGACGTGAACATAGCAACTTAACCTATACCGGCCACGGTACAATATTCAAAATATGAGTCGTGAACATGAAAACTGTGACGTCAGTTTATAATGTTACACTTATATTTTCGCATTTTGTCGCGAACAATTTTCAGTTTTGTTTTCATAAAATTGCTGTAACACTTATGTGGTTTTTCCAATTTTCCAATTTGAACTTGTACGATCCTCTAGACTCTGACTTTCCCCTGTTGAAGGCTGTTCAGTGACAGGTTGGTCTGAAATAGAGTGTTCTGAAGGAACATTACCCTCTTCCAGCAAGCAGCGATCAGTTATAGAAGAACAAACAAAATCTTCATCGGAGAAAATACTTGAATTGAATGGCCATATGCCAGATTTTTCAAATCCACTTTGAATATTCTGCAACTTGAATGCTAGTGGAATGGCTTTTGCTGCTAATTTTGGGATTTCATAAATTGTTACTGTTTTGGCCGGATTGCTCACCATCCAATCTGTTACAGCAGTGTTATAATAAGTTTTGAGTGGTCCATAGACAGTGAGGTCTAGAGGTTGTAGTTTATGGCTGCAGTGCGGTGAGAAAGTCATTAAAACAATGCCTGATTGTTTGCAAAAATCGAGAACTGGTACTGAAATATGGCTCTCATGATTGTCCAGCAGCAAAAGAACTGGCGATGAAGGCATTGGTTTTGCGTGTTTGGCGAAATGGTGAATATATTTTAAAAAATTTGGTGGTGTCATCCACCCTGAAGGATATGCTGCTCCATATGAACCAACTGGGGCATCATTTAGCATATATGTTTTGAAATTAACCAGTGGGAATATGAAAAATGGTGGTATTTAGTTTCCGAATGGATTAATACCACAGCAAACCGTTACAAGCGTCCCTCTTTCAGCTGACGTTACTTGCCCAATTTGCTTAGTGCCTCTGGGAGCAATCACTTTCTGGGTTCATTGCACCGTTGATAATCCAGTTTCGTCTATATTGTAAATAGATTCAGGGCCGAAGCGATGCCATTCATACACAGTTTTAAGATTTTCAAAAAAATCTCCGACATTTTTCTTATTGAAGCTTGTGGCCAGGGACAGACTGGTAGCCTCTGGTGTCCTTATCGAAAGTTGAGGCTGTGTTTTAAAAAATCCCCTTATCCAGTCTTTGGATGCAACTTTCTTCTCTGTCCAGTTATCTGGTATCTTTTTTTAAATGGCAGTGGCGTATTCATAAACCAATTCGCGTGTTTTCAGTTTTGATAGTCCATGGTTTAGTTTAAACGATGTTACAAGATATTCTGAAATTTTCTCTTCTTCATCCTTTGTGAATAGTTGAGACGATATAAATTTACAAGAATTATCTTTTACACCACCCAGCTTGATATACTGCTTCGGTATACCGAAGTAAGGGGATCGGGAACGGCGCGATTTGCCGCAGACGATTCGGGACAAAAAATAAACGTTCTGTTAAATGATTTTTGTTCCTAATTTGAGGACGAACCTTTTATCGGTTAGGAAAATCGCGGACCGTGGATTTGAAAGTCGGTTTAAACGAGATAACGCCGGAATAACTGATGCGAAAGGCGACCTCATACGACGCGCTAAACGGGAGGGCGACCTTTATTATTTAGTCGAAAATATTCCGAATAAAGATTCCGCTACCGTAATCACAGAAAATGTTTCCGAATTCGAAGAACGGCACCGACGTTTGGGTCATCTAAACGCGGCAGATTTGATGAAAGCTACGAAAAATGCGACCATTCTTGAGATAAGTAGTACAAAATCAAAACGAGATTTCAACTATAATATTTGCGCTAGGGCAAAAATGACGTGTATTCTGTTTTCAAATTTTCATCCAGACAGTCGAATCTGCTCAAAATTTTACATACCGATTTATGCGGACCGATGAAAACAGATCTTTGGGGGGCTAGAAATATAATGTCGAGTTCATAGACGATAATTCGCGATGGTGTGAGGTTCTGTTTTCAAGATCCAAGTCGGAAGCCTTTAAATCGACGGTAGATTTTATCTTTTTGATTGAAAATCAGAAAGGCGTTTCCGTCAAATGTATTCAATCGGACAATGGTACCGAATTCATTAATCGGGATTTCGCGGAATATTTGAAACGCCGAGGTATCGCAAGACGACTAACTGTTCCGCATAACCCCGAGCAAAACGGTGTAGCAGAAAGAAAAAACCGAACACTCCAAGAAACGGCCAGATGCATGTTAATTGAATCCGGACTCCCATCTTCTTTTTGGGCTGAGGCCATCAATACTCCGATTTACATTCGAAATCGTTGCCCCTCAAAGACTTTGAATGGGTTAACTCGGTATGAATTATGGACTGGAAAAGCACCCATCTTGAGCCTTCTTAGAGTATTCGGTTCAAAGGTATTTCTAGATAGAAAACCTGGTAAGAGCAAATTCGAATCCAGGGGAAGAGATGGCATTTTTGTGGGATACGAAAACGATTGTAAAGGATATCGAATTTGGTTCACCCAGGTAAAAAAATTGTTATAAGTAGGGATGTCAGATTTGGCTAAGAAAGTAGGAAAACGGCCACAATTCAAAATCTTTTCTCAAACACCGAAAGTGACCATGAAGACGATGAAACTGGCGTCGATGTTCCGGTGGTTATCGACCCTGACAACACGGACCCCGAAGAACAAGATGCAATCGAAGAACCTGCAGCAGACGCAGACCAAAACAACCGGGAACAGTCATCTTTCGAAATGCCCAGGAGATGTCGAGGAAGACCGAGACTAATAAGAACAGGTCGTCGGGGAAGGCTCACAAAGCAATACCAACTATCAAGGCAGGAAACTGCTGAAGAAGAAGAGGAAGAAGTCATGTTATCAGAAATTCCAATGAAGATGGCGTTATCCAGTCCAGACGTTGACAGTTGAAACGAAGCAATTGATGAAGAAATACCGTCAATCCTAAAAAACGGCACCTGGTCAATGGTTAATATGCAAAAAAACGAAAAAGTTATAGGTAGCCGCATAGTTCTATGGAATAAAATGAGGTGCGATGGAACCTTGGAAAAAAGAAAGGCGCGATTAGTTTCTCAAAGCTTCAGTCAACGTCCAGATGTGCATTATTCCGACACCTTCGCACCTGTGACGCGAACGTCACGACAGCGTATTTGAATGGGAAACTTGAAGAAAGGATTCTGATGGAACCTTCTAAAAACCTGGATAGCATACTTACAAGGATGCCAGGCCGAAACAGAAATCGTAACAAAGCGAAAGAAATGCTGTCTAAATTGAAGAAAGGAGACCAAGTGTGCTTATTAAATAATTCGTTATATGGTCTTAAACAAGCCGGGCGCAGCTGGAATCTCAGGTTGCATGAAACCCTAATGAAGTTACAGGCAATTCGAAATAAGATCCACCTGATCAAAGATCATCTTTCGAAACACTTCGAGATAAAATCAATCGGATATCCAAAATATTATCTTGACATCGAATTCAAATAGGAAGACGATCGGATATGCATGAATCAACGAGAATTTATCGACGACCTACTCACCAGATTCGGCATGGTCGATACGAACGACTCCCATATCAACGCCTATGGAAACCGGACTGAAACTGCAAAAGAATGAAACTATGATCACGAAAGATAACGATAAACCGTATTGAGAACTAGTCGGAGCTCTAAATTACTTGGCTACAGCTACTCGACCAGACATCAGATTCGCCGTTTGTTCCCTAGGACAAGTTAATAATTGTCACGGAAAGCCGCATTGGAAAGCCGCGAAACGAGTTCTTCGTCATTTGAAAGGAACAAAAGACGTAGGTCTATCTTTTGGAAACGAACCGAAACCTATAACTGGTTGTGTTGATGCAGATTGGGGAAATAACACTGAAGACCGTAAATCCTTTAGCGGGTATATTTTCCTGATGAACGGTTCGCCTATTTCTTGGGAAGCCAAGAAACAAAATACAATAGCGCTGTCCACTACAGAAGCCGAATATATGGCTCTATCCGAAGTCACCCAAGAGTGTGTCGTTCTACGTCGTTTTCTGGTCTGAACCATGGGGCAAATACTACCATACACTGTGACAACAATAGCGCCATTAAACTGGCAGAAAATCCTATTTTCCATGCAAAAAGCAAACATATAAACATTCGTGACTTGCTGCGCAAAAAGGAATTCTCTCTACGTCATGTTGCTACGAGTCAGAAGGTTGCTGATTTCCTTACCAAAGGACTTCGAAGACAGAAATACGAATGGTGCGTGAAAAACTGCGGGATGAGTGAACTTTCGTGATTTCGGAAGTAAAAACTATCACGACTTCATTTTTTTTTCTTTATATTATTGATTAAGCTATTGTTTGTATTGTGAACTGACTCGAAGTGTTTGAAAGATTTCTCAACTCGAGGGGAGGTGTTGGAACATTGTAGCAATATTATATGCTGCGAAAGCGTCTAGACGCCCAAGGGCGAGTTGAGGAATGCAACGGTCGGAGTTGCGGATGTAACATATGTATAGAGCAACTCCGAGACCACTTCTTTCCAAGCTATGGAAGCGACTGTGTCTTCGTTACATTTTGTATTTTTCACAGCGCATAACCTTTGTATTTGTTTTTTATACTTTTCATAGTTATCTAATGAAAGCAGCGTATCACTTAAAATAACAAAAACTCTACTTCAGTTATTTTTTTTAATGTGTTGTTCGTTGAGGAATTTGGGGAAGTGTTTCCACTAATTTATTTTATTGCTATTTAATTCAACCACCAATATTTCTCTTTTTTACTACATCTCCAAAATGAATTATTAGTTTTAGTTTTTAAGTTTTCTTCATATGTTACGGCTGTTTCGTATTTTTTTCTCTGATAATGATAGAGTATCTGGATGACCGAGCTTCGCTCGTTTGGCTTATGTCCTTCATAATAACTTTTCGGTGGTATATAAACTCTACAAACTAATAAGTACAGAAGAATGTATATGCGACGGGAAATAGTGGTGTTATGTTATTGTATTCAAAGAATATTACCTCTAGCTGCACTTATTATTATTTATAATATAGTAACTATGTAAGGAAAATTTCCGATAGTGTTGCGTCGGAAAACTCGCCTATCTGGAGATCTACCATAGTTAGTTTTGAAAAAAAGGAAACGTTAAATAAATCAAACATCTTACTGGGAAAAATCATCCCTAAAAACACAGTTCATTCCTATCCTTTCAACAAATTATTCAATATTATAGATATATGTATAAACACATAAATCAACATTCATTTCGATTTTGGTAATATGTCTTTCCACACAATATTTCGTGTATGTTTCGGATTTTCTGTTGAAAGAAGGACCTTAAGTCTTTCTGGACTCGAATATTTTCTTTGAAAAGATAGAAAAGAACTTTAACTATTAAGAAGGGAAAGTGTTTATTATGTTTTTCAAATCCCTTTTGAAAATTAGGGATCGGCCTTACCTTCATATCAAACAATATCAAACATTATATATGTAGGTTGATTAGTGAAACTAAAGTGTTTTATTTTCGAAAAAACTTCAACTTTATTTGTTCGCTATCAACAATGCGAGTGGAGATGTTACTTCGGCCACGTTCTAAATACAACTAAACTGCAAGTAATAAATCTTAGTCCTTTTATCACCGGCCGTCTCCTAGGAACCGTCATTTAGTCGTCGCCTACTATTAATTCGCCGTCATTCCTAACTACCGATATCATAGCCTACTATTCCCACATTTCGGCCATCCTTATTCCTCATCGGACTCCGATGAGTTCCATCGTCGCTATCGTCGTCCGAATCACTTGCACGCACACTCTGTACTTCTTCGTCGTTGCCTCCGTCTCGGCGTGCTTCATTCGTCATCTTCTTCTTCTTTTGTTCCTTCTTTTTCGTCTTCAAGTATTTCTCCGATATAGCCGTACTATTCTGCACCTTCAATCGTAGCAAGCGTAGCTCTGTCTCCAATTTATTCAAGCGAGCCAAATCGTCATTGACGTGTTCTTCTTCCTCCTTTTCCCTTTCGTGTTCTGACCGTTCGAATTTATTATTACTACAATCAATGTTTCAAGTGCCTGCTTCCTTCAAATATTTCATTCAATGAACCACTCCCGATTCCTTCTTAAAAATGAAAAATTCTCTTCTTCGTCATTCACCGTAGCACAATTGCGTAATAATTTTTCGATCGATGTATAAGCCTTACTTCGTTGTTCCTTCTTTCCACTCTTCTTTCACCGTGTCCGAACAGCTATCCACTTCACACTACCGGTATTGAGCCCCCAAAATGTAGGTTGATTAGTGAAACTAAAGTGTTTTATTTTCGAAAAAACTTCAACTTTATTTGTTCGCTATCAACAATGCGAGTGGAGATGTTACTTCGGCCACGTTCTAAATACAACTAAACTGCAAGTAATAAATCTTAGTCCTTTTATCACCGGCCGTCTCCTAGGAACCGTCATTTAGTCGTCGCCTACTATTAATTCGCCGTCATTCCTAACTACCGATATCATAGCCTACTATTCCCACATATATATATTCGTATGACGCTATTAACACACATTATCAATAAAATAGTCTATGAGCATGAAAATTATGACAGGTCTATGCTGGCTAAGTGGAAAGTCGTTAAGGACTTTACGGTTAGCATAAAGAGGTCGTCTAAGTTCATCTATAGTCACAAAACAGAGGTCCGGATTATAGTCTCTTTGCCATCTTCCAGACCTAAAGGTGCCTTTGTCCTTAGCATCGAATAGTAAGGATACGTCCTCCTTATCCATCCATTCAAGTATTGATTCGCCATTGAGATTGCTGTTGTCGTACCCCCAGTAATGATGATGGCTATTGAAATCTCCGATAATTACAGTACCGTTGTACAGTACAGTTGGACCGGTGGTAATGTTAGGTTGAGCCAGTTTACTTCTGGTGGTTTGTACACATTGATAATATTAATTTTCTCAATGTTAATTTTTATAAATAAAACATTGTTCACGTCCGATGTCGATACATGTTCCCAGTTAGATATGCTGCTTCTGACATAAGTTGCTGATCCGTATTTTTTATGAAAAGTGACGGAGGCCAAAGTGAACCTTTCAATATGGCCTTTGCTGGATAGATCACTAGCGTTTTCAGCATGAGTTTCTTGTAGTACTAGAACTGTTATATTGTTTTCGGCCAATGATCTCGATAAATAATCGCATTTACTTCGTCTGATTTCTTTGATGTTAGGTTGTAAGATGCGAAGTTGAGGACCCATATCTCGAGCCAGGGGGCCCTGACATGGGCCATTTTGGGGGAGTTGCATTGTTAGTGTGTGTAAAACCGTGAGATTCGTGTTCTGCTCTTGTTCTGCTGATCTCTTCGTGGAAAATCGTTGCACTTGTTCGAATTTGAGTCCTGTTTTCTCTCCTTTTTTTAATAATTCTAAGATTTCATCATTTTCATAATTAACGTCAAGTCCTTTTAACAAAATTGTCTGCAATTTTTCACATTTTGGTTTGTATGTGAAATATTGAGTTTCTACTTCTTTCATCCCTTTTCTTTACTCCTATCGTCTTTTTGTAGTCTCCGTAATGTCCTATCCTCAGTGTGAGTTTTAATTGTGAAATCGCCGTTATTAATCGTTCTTTTCATCATTTCGGTTGTATCTTTGGCTGATTGTCCAGTGATGTTAATGGGTGGTGGTTTTGTGGTAATACTTGATATGGGTTGTCTGGATATTTCGGTATCTTTTTGTCGACTGGGTTGGTTGCTTCCTTCATTGATTGTCTTGAGTTTTTTGTTTTTATTTTTTAATACTGTTTTCCATTGTTCGCAGGAATTTTCACTAATTTCGGTTGACAGTCCAGGGGCGACTTCCATCTCTTCGTTATTCAAGACAGCGAACCTATTTCGGGTTTCTATTTTAGGGTGTTTCAGCACATTTATTAATTTGTGTAAATTCGCAATTTCTGTTTTTAGTTTTTCGATTGTGATATCTTTCTCTTTCATTATAGCTTGCCGCGTATTTTGATTGGTGTCCATTTCATTACTTTCGCTCTCACTCTCTGATAGGTTGGTCCTTTCATTTGTACTTTTTTTTCGTCTAACAGCTTCTAAGTTCGGTTTGAATGTGGAAGTATTTATTTTTGTGCTTGCTTCAGGTCCTACCGCTTTCTTTATTAACTTTATTTTCTTTTTGTCAATGCCTAGTTCTGTTAGGTCATCTGTTGTTTTCTCAATAGTTTTATTTGACCGCGGTCAATGTTATATATGGTCTTTCCGGCCTTTGGGAGCCGGAAATGTTGTCTTCCTTCACTAACACACTTCACTTTTTATCACTTTTGTCTATCTACGTGTAATATCCGTAACACTTGTATCAAAATTTTTGAAACCGGCATAAAGCCCGGAGGGTAATATGGGTGCAGGTAGTTTTTCGGTACGACCCCCCAGTGGTCTGAAATCCCAAAAAACCGGCCAAAAGTCAAAATCGTATACAATTTGGATGAAATTGTATCCTCGGGGGTTTTTGGGGTCGCCGATTACGAATTCGAAGACAAAACATAGAAAAACGAAATGCCAGACCCAATATGGCGGGAAATTTCTTGAAAATGCATTCAAGTCCGTACTCGGGTATTGTCGAGGCCGCTGATAAGGAATTCAAAGTTGGGAAGTAGAAAACCAACATGCCGGACCCAATATGGCGGGAAAGGTCTTCAAAAACTCATTTAGCTCGAGTGAAAGTCTTTATTCGGGTGTTTTCGAGGTCTCTGATTCCGAAAATTTACAATATATTCCAAGAGTTCTTTTATTTCTAATTGACAGAATTCACACATTTCTTCTAATTAATCGCTGTCCTGTGAACTTTCATCATCACTTGTATCGCTCGTATCATTCGAAGAAACCTGACTCGATTATGAAACTGGATTTTATATCAATAGTTCAATCGCATATGGAGATAACGATCTCAGTTTTTTCGGAAAAAGTTTTCGCAAACTGGATATCACTAGATCCGACATTACTAAAGTCTACAAAAATATCTTCCATATTTTTGATGCGACTACATTTTCGTGAAAAATCTTCTCGGAATCTTTTAATATACTTATTACTAGCGTCCTGAGCTTCCTCGGACATTTGACCTATAGGGAGTAACGAAGATTCCACGATTTCGTGACCATAAATAAGAATTTTGTGAAGTGTTGCTGGCATGAAATACCAAGAATAGAGTTCGACAAATTTCCGTGCAGTATCTTCAGCGTATTTGCGAAATTTGGGTATATTAATTTCGAAACCGCAAGAAATTACCTGCAATACGACATGTAATCGCTTTATCAATTCTTATTCAATGCCCGTTATTGAAGCAGAAATTTTGGAATTTTCGAAAAATCTTCTTGCTGTATTTCCGTCATTTGAACTTCCATATCCTGGTTTCGGTTGGTCAACAAGAAGCCCCAATCTGTCACGAAAATATTTTTGTATATATTTTTTTCTTTTATCAACAATTTCTTTATCCTTTTTGCGCCCTTGCCACTTTTGTTTTTCAATTTTGTAAGATATATGTAAGCAACATTCGAAGAACCGTATCCAAGCATGCAGAGACGAGATTCCGAATTCGATGTGGTCTTTATTAATCGTTTTCTTTAACATTTTGTCAATGTCATTGAATTCTTTAGACGTGGAGCCACAAAGGTAGCAACGCATACTGGATGATGTATTCGTAATATAATTACAAACTTTAGCATCTATCATTGTCAACGCAAGTTTGAAATTGATGATGATCTTTTTATGGTCGATCAGAGTTTGAAAGGGCACGAGGTTCCTCACTTGTGCTTCGATATAATCAACTTCGGCCCTAGTTGCTTCCGCACTTTCATGGAAGAACTCAATTTTAATTGGGCGACAAAATCTTGGCGATGAAGGACGTGGATTTTTCCAAATAATGACGTGTGGATTTACTTTATTAAAGATTTGCAAGGAACAATAGAAATGAAGAAGATATTCGCATCCGATTTACTGTTGTCGTCTCGATCGCTAAATTTTTATTTGTAGGTACTTTAACCAGAAGTGTCATCGCATCCCCACTTGCAAATCAGTTCTAAATGATGAACTTTTTCTTCAGAAAGACTACGAATAACGTCCGATTGTACGACTAATATTCTTTCGGCTGTGTGATTAAGCAGTGCTTGAAGTCCAACTGCCGCTCTGCTCTCAGTTACACAAATCTCTGACATTGCAGGGTAACATTGCTTTTCCGAATCTAATACCGATTTATAAGTTGGGTATAACTTACAATTTTTTTTCACACTTATCGAACGTATTAATTGATACTGACTTTTGGTCATTTTACCTTCTACTATAAGCGATAATGCTTCGTTGCCTGAGAGTATACATTCTGAAACGCGTTCCACAGACTTACGGTACTTTGATGCTTTTGATGCACTGTCTTCTGTGATATCTCTAATTACTCTTGAAGCTTCTACATTTCCAGAAGCTCGGAGACCCATTTGAGTAGCGTACGCCAATTCGTGTACAGTGTCTTCTTTTCAAACCTTTTCTGTCCTCCTGCGTTTTGACCGATGACTTAACTCGCCCCAGCTAGTGGACGGACGTCCCGTTATCTTTAGCGTAGAAGAACGCTTAGTTGTATCATCCATGGAAGCCTCCGAACCTTCTTTTTCGATCGTGAAAGATACAGGAACGTTGAGCCATTTATCGAATTCTCGGAAGAATGCTGATTTTTTGCCATCTCTCTTTGAATTTCGATACATACCAATTTACCCATGCCATTTTTGAGACATTTCGACAAAAAGTATGGGTAATTCAATTTTGTTGAGATCTCCATTTCTGGTGTTTTTTTCTGAGGTAATGATAAATTATTGGGACGTTTTTGTCCAGGTATATGAAACCCTGTAATGGAATGTAACCTGTTATTAATGATCTCTTCATGTATTCTTCATTAGGGATTAATGTAGCTGATATTATTTCATTGCTTGTTATTGCTTTATCCTTCGACCAGTGGTTCCTTATTAGTTTCAATATGTGACAATCTATTCTTGGGGTATTTGTTTTTTTGTACAAAGAATAGTTACTAATGTGACGTGTATAATTGCTGCTTTCCGTTCGGTGAACGTTGATACATGTTTTAAAAGTTTTCTTTTCAAAGATTCTCAATTTTTCCATAGTGGTTGCATTTCGATTGTACCATATTGGGCAACCATATGTAATAACAGGTCGAACTAGAGTTTGATAACTCTGTTTTCTTGTCTATGTTTTTGTTATAGAATATAGATTTCATTTTGAAGATTGCTGCTTTAGCTTTATCGAGTTTTTTTTCAACGTGTTCTTTGAATATTAGTTTTGAATCAGTTTCGATTCCAAGATACCGGACTGAGGCTCTGTGCGGAATTCGATTCGTCGTGGATTTTATGAAGAAATCTTTCCAATTTCTTCTGATTTCCCTGCTGGCTGCTTGTAATTTTGGTCGAAATAATATCGTTTCACATTTTGTGTCATTAATTTTGAAATTTTGAAAGCTGCTGTAAATTTCAATGAAGTTGAAAACAATTCTTTCTCTACTACTTTCACTTTTTTATGTCTAACATACACCAGCAGATCGTCAGCGAAAGCTATTGATTTAACTGCTGGAATTTGTCTATCCGTTTGTATTTCGTTAAGTTTTTTAGATGAAGAACGTTGTTATTGTATATGTTAAAAAGTGTTGGAGATGTTACTGTACCTTGTTGTAATCCGTTTTTAAGGGAATAAATGATGTCTGAAGTGAATTCTCCGTCTGTCATTTGAAATTTTCAATTTTTTATCATGTTCCAAATTGCTTTTATCAAGTATTCCGGGAATTTAGCTTTGATCAATTTGAAAATAAGTCCCTTGATTCAAACTGTATCAAAGGCTTTTTTATAGTCTATTAGACACGCTCCCATACATTCATTCGCGTTTAGCGCTTCGCAGATATCCGTTGTAAATTTTGTGATGGCGTGTATAGTAAAATGTTTTCTTTTGAAGCCGAATTGATTATCTTTAATAATTTTCTCTTTTTCGCAAAATTTAGTGATCGAATTATTTATTATTTTTCGTTCACTTTACCTATTGTTGGTAAGAGGCTGATAGGTCGATAACTAAAGGAATTTTGTCGTTTTTTCCTGGCTTCTTAATCGCGATAATGTTAGCCTTTTTCATTTCTCGGAAAATACATGTGGTACATTTGTCTGTTTGTCAGGTAAGAGTGAATCAATCTGATTAAATATTGTGGAAGTTTTTTCTCGATCATTTTATAAATTAGTCCTTTTACCCAAACTCTATCGAAGGCCTTTTCAATGTCAAGTAGGTTTAATACGGTATTTTTGTTCTTGTTAAAATTTATGACGACGTCGTTAACAATACGCACCACTTGTTGAATGGTGTTATGTTTCGCTTTAAAACAGAATTGAAAATGGTCAGGTAGTTTATTTATAGCTTCCTGTAGTCTTACGAGGACAACTTTTTCGCCAATTTTGCTTATAGACGATAACAGACCAATGGGTTGATCGTTGGCGATGCTCTTCGGGTTTGTACCCGGTTTTGGTATTGGTATTACGACTCCCGTTTTCCAGATGTTTGGCCAGTGTTGTAAATTAAGGATGGAATTTATTAGATACACGAGTTATATTCGTCCCTTTTTTGGAAGGTTCTTTATGAGTTAAGTGTCTATTTCATCGTTTCCGGGGGCTTTTTTATTGGGCAGTGATTTAATAAGTGAAAGGACCTCCTCGTGATTTGTGGGATGGGTGAAAGTTTGGGGGTCTTTTGTTAGTGCTGGTATTGGGTTCTTAAGAAATTCGTGTACTTGTTTCTGAACGTCCTTTTGTTCCCAAGTGTCGTTGTTTTTAAGAAATGTATTTTCAGAAGTTTCCAGCGAGCGTTAGCCAGAGTTGGGGTAGTTTCATAAAAATGTAGTTCAACTAAATTGCAAACTAAAAACTAATTAGTTTCACTATTCAAACTAAAACTAAATTAGTTCTTAGTTTCACTTTTGAAACTAACTTTGAAACTAAATTAGTTTTTAGTTTCATTTGTGAAACTAAAAACTAATTTAGTTTCAACATTTAATTTAATATATTTAATATCTCACGATAAACTTGTAAGAAACAACAATAAAAAGGGAACGACACGCGGTGTTCCCAAGCGGTCACCCATCCAAGTACTAACCGCGCCCGACGATGCTTGGCTTCACTGATCGGACGAGAAGTGGCACGGTTTCGGTTTCAGACGTTTATTTGGGTACAAAATTACAAACATTATTACAATATGAAAGCTAAATAAACTTAAAGGCTATTTCTTATCTACATTTCTATTTATACATATTTACAATATGGTCATGTTCTGACACGCAAAGTAATCATTTTTTCAGTATCTTCTACATTAAAATGATTCTATCGTTTTCACATTTCCTCGGACGAAGAAAATAATTTATTTGGTTCGAATTTTATGGAGAAAGTACCTAAAAAACTCCATTTTTTCTAGTTTAGTGGGGTTGAGTATCACTAGAGGGGATTATTTACAGGGGACAGGAGGAAAAAAAGGGTTCTATCTTTATTTTTTATGAAGTCTAACTGAATACTTCGAGGTATTCATTAATTTGAAACAATTATTTCAAATCGATTTTCTTCTTATTTTTTAATTCTAATTCAGCCACCAATATCTCTGTGTGTCCTCTCTATGTATCTATTTGATCTTTTTGGGGGAGTGCCATACTATATTGCCAGTGGGGGTATGTGTTATCTGTCTGTAAATTACTATTGTATATTATATTTGTTTGGAATGTTTTGCGTTGATGATGATAAATTATGGGTACATTTTTTCTATCCTGGATATAATTGTTTTTATCTAAGAACATGAATCCTTGCGGAGGTATGTAGCCGCTCTTTAGTGCTCTTTTTAAATATTGTTCTTCAAGATATAATGAGTTTATTATTATTGCATTTTCTTTGATTTTTTTCGCTTCTGCCGAATGATTCCTAATCAATTTCAACATATGACAGTCTATTCTTGAAATGTTTGCCTTATTATATAGTTGGTTGTTGCTCACATATTTTTTATAGTGACTCTTCTCGGTTCTGTAAGTATTAAGGCATGATCTGAGACATTTTCTTTCGAAACATCTGAGTAACTCCATCTTGTTCGGATTTTGATAGAACCAGATAGGACAACCATATGTTAAAATTGGTCTCACTAGGCTTTGATAACATAGTAATTTCAATATAGATATTTACTGTAGAAAATTTTTTTCATTTTGAAAATTGCCGCTTTTGCCTTTACGATTTGTGATTCGACGTGTTCTTTGAAATTAAGTTTCGTATCTATTTTGATCCCAAGATATTTGACAGTGCTTTTATGTGGAATCATATCTTGTTCAGTTTTAATATAAAAATTTCTCCAGTTTTTTCTGATCTCTTTGGTTGCTGTTGAAAGTTTTGGTGTAAAATGTATTGTTTCGCATTTATTGCTATTGATTTTTAACTTCCAGTTATCGCTGTATGTTTTAATGAGGTCAAAGTGAGATTGTAGTTCTTCTTGTACTATTTTCAGTTTTTTGTGTTTTACATACATTAATAGGTCATCTGCAAATGCAATGGCACTAGTGGTTAGACTTTTTTCTATTTGGGGCTTATTTAAATTTTTGAGGCTTAGAATTGAACTATTAAAAATATTAAACAGTATGGGCGATGTTATTGTTCCCTGTTGTAATGGCACATTCATCGTGGTATGGTTGTTGCCTGTAGCACAATTCGAGATATGGAGGTATCAACATATATGTATTTAATATCTCACGATAAACTTGTAAGAAACAACAATAAAAAGGTAACGACACGCGGTGTTCCCAAGCGGTCACCCATCCAAGTACTAACCGCTCCCGACGATGCTTGGCTTCACTGATCGGACGAGAAGTGGCACTTTTTTTTTGTAAAATGTTTATTTATATACCAAAATAATTAACAATATGAATACAACGCAAAAATAAACACAGAAAAAGCTATAAAATAATTAAAATTTAAATATATCTCTATGTCCATTTCTGGCGCGCAATAACAGTTCTTATTACAACCTAAAGTACAGTTCGTAACGATATTCTTTGTACATATATTTCTATTTCTAATATATAACATATTCTATTCGAATAGAGAAGAAAGGTACTATGAAAACTTCTCTTAGATTTTCTTTGAAAGGACGAGAAACGTTTGAGGGATTGGGGGAAGGGGAGTATCTATATCGTTGTTAGTTTGAGCTATTTTTATTTCAGCCACCAATATTTATGTTTTTTTGATCTGTGATCGTCTTTGGTATCCCGTGCCGGTAGATTTTTATCGAATCTCCATTGATAATCGAACACTTTTGTGTTTAAATTTTTTGGGTAGGTAATTGCTGTTTCGAATTTTGTTCTTAAATAATGGTAGATTATCGGAACGTTATTATCGTCTTGTAAGTATTTTTCGTTATCTAGGAACATGAATCCTTCTGGCGGTATATATCCCGTTTTCAGCATTCGCTTTATGTATTCGTCATTTGGCTCTGTTGAGCCGGTGATCAAAGAGTTTTTAGTAATCAACTTCGCGTTTGCCCAGTGATTCCTTATTAATTTTAATATATGTGTGTCTATTCGTGGTACGTTGGCTTTATTGTATAGAAATTTATTACTTATGTGATGTTTATAATCACTTCTTTCCGTTCTATAGATTCCTAAGCAGCCCATCAGGCATTCTCTTTCGAAAGTTCGTATGTTTTCTACTGTTGTTGCGTTCTGATTGTACTAAATCGGACAACCGTACGTTAGCGTTGGTCTTATTAAGGTTTGATAACAGCAGAGTTTAATTTTACTATTTAGATTTTTATTGTAAAAAAATCTTTTCAGTTTAAAAAATGCTGTGTTCTTTGAATAGTAGTTTTGAATCCATTTGTATCCCTAAATATCTCACGGACTGTTTGTGAGGAATATCTATCCCGTTGGCTTTTATTCTGAAACTTCTCCAATTGTGTCGAATTTCCCTAGTCGCGATGTGTAATTTTGGTCGAAATAATATAGTTTCGCATTTTAGTATATTTATTCGTAATCTCCATGTATCGCTAAAATCTTGTACGAGATCGAAATTGGATTGTAGTTCTTCTTGAGCCTTGTGTAATTTTTTATGTTTCGTATATAATGTTACGTCATCTGCGAATGCTATAGCTTTCACAGTTGGTTGATCGATATTTTCATTCATCACGGACTTATTTATATTTTTTAATCCAAGGACGTTGTTATTAAAAATATTAAATAATATTGGGGATGAGATTGTGCCCTGTTGAAGGCCGTTTTTCAATTTATACGTATTTTTTGAGATTTTTATGTCATTCGTTATTCTGAATTCTCTATTATCGATCATATTCCATACAATTTTAATTATTCGTTCTGGGAATTTTGCTTTAAGCATTTTAAATATTAGACCTTCGATCCAGACTGTATCGAATGCTTTTTCGTAATCTATTAGGCACGTAGCTACGCATTCGTTTGCATTTTGTGCGTCACAGATATCCGAAGTTAATTTTGAAATTGCATGAACTGTCGAGTGTTATCGTTTAAAGCCAAATTGATAATTGGATAACATTTCATCGTTTTCGCAGTAATTTGATATTACGTCATTTATTATTCTTTCGTATACTTTTCCTATATTGGGTAATAAACTAATCGGCCGGTAGCTCGCTGGGTGTTTTTCGGTTTTTCCGGGTTTTTTTATTGGGATAACGTTAGCAAGTTTCCATTTTTGTGGAAAATATATATTCTTCAAGGCGTTATTGAAAATAATACAATAATCTTTTATAATTCTTTTGGGTAGATGTTTGAGTACGATGTTTGGGATTTTATCGTGTCCCGATGATTGCATATTATTCAGTTTCTGAAATATTTTTATCAATGATGAAAAGTTGGTAAAATAATCGTTATCGTTTTTCGGGTTTATTGATGTATTAGTATTACTAAATGTCGTTATTGTTTTCTTTTCTATTTTGTCTTTTTCAATTTTTAATTTTAATTCGGCTGTTGTATTATTAACGATATTTGTTAATCCCTTTTTTCCCAAATTATCGTTTTTCGTATGTATATCTTCAAAGAAATTTCCAAATATATTAAGTTTTTCCGTTTCTTCAGTTATAAGGTATTTATTTCTACTGTTTTTGTTGCGTGTTTTTACATCGATATTTGCTTTCTCTAAAAGATGCTTTTCATTGTTATCAATTTCTAGATTTTCTAATTCGATTTTTCCTTTTGGTCTGAATAGTTGGTTTATCAATGGGAATGTTTTGGCGTTATTGGGTTGAATATTTTTAATTTTATTTGACCAGTATTTATTGATTCTTCTTCTTCTTCTTAGTTCTTTCCACGCCGTTCGGCGCATAGGACGGTGTAAAATTTCCATTTATTACGATCGGTGGCAATCTCGTCTATTAAATTCACGTCCAGTTTCATTTCTTTCAAATCCTTCTCCCAAGTTCTTCTCCGCGTTATGCGCGGTCGTCCACGTCTACGTCTTCCTTGGTCAGGTAACCATTTCATCGCAATCCGAGCAGGGCGATCAGTTGGTAAGCGCAAAATATGGCCCGCGAAGCGAAAATGTCGTTCTGATACGATATCGGACAATAGACAACATGATGTTTCTTCAAGAGCCCAAGCATTAGTTTTTCGATCATGAAATGAAATTTTAAGAATTCGACGTAAGCAACGTTGTTGGAATACATTCAGACAGTGTATAACAGCTTTGGTTGATTTCCACGTTTCTGCTGCGTAGATTGCTGTTGGTATTATGATCGTCTCGAACAAGCGGATCTTTAATCTGTTGTTGATCGAATTTAATCTCCAAATTGGAGATAAGCGGTATGCCAATCCAATTAGCCTTCTAACTTCGATTTCCGCATCACCATTGATAACTAAATCAGTACCTAAATATGTGAACCTCGTTACCTCATCCACTGTCTGATGGTCAATTACAATCGGGCTATGTGTCGGATCAGTATCTCCTATGCGCATCAGTTTAGTCTTTTGAACGTTTATTCTGAGACCAACTTTCATCGCCATATCTATTAGATTTGATGTAAGTGCCTTTAACTCTGATTGAGAGTTTGTCAGCACGGCTATATCATCCGCAAAATCCAGATTTATTGATTGATTTGTTATATTCTTCTTTCAGTATTTGTCTAACGTCTTTCAATTGAACTTTAATTATATCGAGTTGAGGATTGTTGTTGTGATTAAATGTTCGATATATTTTATTCATATTTGTGATGAGATGACTTTTGAAGGTTTCTAGTTTTTCGATTGTTTTATTTTTGTAGGAATCTACGCTATTTTTACTGCGCCTTTTGGGCACGACGTTTTCAATCGCGTTTTTAATATCTTGTTCTAGTGATTCGATGTGTTCATTTATTTCTTTTATTTCTAGATTTATGGTTGTTAATTGTTTTCAATTTCAATCTACAGTCCCTAAGAGATAAATCTAAAAATGACTCCCCGCTCGGGTAGGAGGGTATATCTGTACTATATATTTTCGTTCGATACTCAATACTATTATTATTCAGCCAGTTAAATATGAAATTTCCTCTAGTATTGTACACTATGTTTTTCCAAGATTGATGCCTCGCGTTGAGATCTCCGGCAATAATACAATAATAGTTATTTGGGTCGTTCAAATTGAGTCTGCGAAATATTTCCTCAAATTCCTTATTGAAAATGCTATTGTCTCCTTGCGCTGCATAGACGCAAGTGATGAGTAGATTTTTATTTTGTGCCAATTTTATTTTAATTGTTATATTCTCTAATTTTTCTGCATTTTCAGAATATTCTCTATGTACTCGTTGATATTTAATTCGGTTATTTACGAGTATGGCTACCCCGCCCCCGAATGTTTCCGTAATACAATCCTGTCTTATTAATTTATAATTTTGAAATTCTAGTTTATGCGTCTTATTTAATTTTGTCTCGTTCAATAATAAAATGTCTGGTGTTTGTTCCTGCAATAGTTTTAAGAGTGAAGCTCGTCTTTAGTTCTTAACTATAGAGTTAACGTTTACTGTTATGATTTTTAGAAATTTGTTATAAGTTTTTTTTTCCGCGATATTATTCATTTTGAATTCAGTAAGGATTTTATCATGTCGAAAAGTTCATTAATTTTTTCAGTATTTTGGATTGTTACTTTCATCACATTGCCTATATCTGTCTGAAGTTGTTCTAATTTTTTCGCGTCTATATTATTTCCGCTATTCGTTTCATTTTTCTTGTCTTGAAAATGGCTTGCATAGCTCACTCCGGGTTTCGTTTGGCTGCTGTTGATTGGTATGTTCGATGTTCTTCCTTTCTGGTTGTTTACCGTTTGTAAATTATCGGTTTGTTGATCGGTGGTCATTCTGGAGTTGGCTATTTCTCTGTATTTCGGGCATCGTCTAAAGTTTAGACGTCGTTTAGAGTCTAAACGACGCTGGGTGTCCGTAACTTTCGCAAATTACGCAGTATAACATCTCTTAGTCCGTCCCTTTTTCTAATTGGCAAGCGTTGGGTCCATGTGGTTCTTTACATTTTACGCATCTGTGTTGCATCCCACAGTTAGCGGCGGTGTGATTGTATCGCTGACAATTTTTGCATTGTGCGATGTCGTTTCGTTTTAAGACTTCCCATGATATCATCTGGTTGTCGATGTGTTTTAATTGGTGTAAAATCCCTATTTTACTATCAGCGCTCAGTTGAACGATGTAGATTGGCAAAACTCGATTCATTTCTATGGATATTCGTGTCGTGAACCTTGAAACGTTAACAAACGTGAGTTCAGCAGGCCTAGCCAAGTGCCAATCGCTACGGTTCTATTCTCTTTCTACGATCGTTAACGCTTGCGCGTCAGCGATGATGGAAAGCGCTAACTTCGTAGCCAAGTGCAAGCGATCGTGTAAAACGCTCGTTCTATCGCGGTGATGGAAAAGACGGCCGTGTTATTCTATGTTAGTCGAAAGAAACTGTCAAAGTAGGACTCTGTGCCTTCGAAAGGGGCGTAACCTTTTACGCGGGAATTAGTGTTTGAATGTTGAGAGCGTTGGTAAATCACTGTTAATAGCATAAGTCTATAAAAGAAATCCGTATTTTCTTTTTAAGGTTATTTTGGGCTTTTCTATTACCTATGAATAAAAATGAAGACAAACCATATTTATTCAACAGAAACTTTGCTTTTGTGAGAATCATACTAATATTGTAGTGAATTTTAACTTTCAAAAATGGCAATAAATGTGCGAATTATCAAATCTAACAATATATGTCCAGGTCAAATCTCAGTAAAAATAACGTTCTGTAATTTAGCAACGATCTGAAAAAGCATATGAGAAAGTATAAATGGGTAAGAATCACAACTATTTGTATTTTATTATACAAAAAAATGCCCTTTGTTAGTCAAGGTGAAAAAATGTGAGTAATACCTAAGTTATAGAAAAACTTCTAGCACTTAGAGAGGTTAAAAATATGATGAGAAAGTTATATTTCATGTTCATTTATTTACCAAATGATACCTATGCACAAAAAGACCTATCGTTCACTCATCAATCATTTCTCACTTTGTAGTTTGAATTTACTTCAATAGATGGATAGATAGATATTTTATTTGATCCTGTACGTATACATAGAAAAATAGAAACAATTAATAGAAATACATAATACCAACACATTTGTATCACATCATTATTGAAGAACAATTTTAATCTAAGGTATCTAAAAATATCATACAAACAAATTTAACATCTGTAATGTAAGCATATAAATATCATTAATGCATATATGAAAAAGTGAATACATATGAGTTCATGAAATGATATCATAGTCATGTATTAATAGAATAGAGCATGGAAAATGGGCAAATAAGAACAAGTAGAATTCCTCTTGACTAGTTTTCGCCTCCACATAGTTTACGCCCAAAGGTGCTCAAGAACCTGAAAGAATTGTGGACATTACATCGTATTTTTAAAAGGCATTGTTCTACTCACTTGTGTTCAATAAGTTTTCTTTCAGAAGTTTTGGAAATTGAACCCTGCTTGTCATCACATCATTACCTAAAATGCACCCATATCTTATTATTCAACGCATTTGCTAGGTGCCCTTTGTGTAAATTATCCACAATGGTTAAATTCGGTTTAGGCAAGACCATGTGTCAAGGAAAGGAAGCACACAACACCTGTAAAAATTAAATGTTTGCTTAGTATGAATGCACATGTCACGCAATATGAAGATTCATATGAAACAATATTTGTAATCACTTACTTTTATTTCCTCATTTTAATTCACAACGCTCAAATTATCTTGCTTCAATCGAAAACCTTGAATGAATTGCAGAAATTTTGTTTATTATTCGAAGTTATGGTTAAAACGAGGTCTACGGAACATTTTTTCACTCCTTTCATTTTGAGCAGCGAAAATTTCATATAACTAATGAAAATTTTACTTATACATAACCATTAAAAAGGAGCAAGAACCAAACACAAAACTGCGATCAGCTGATTGTTAGGTGGCGGACATATTGGATCGCTCGTCTTTCTGCAGCGATTCGCCGATCGTCGGAATAGCGTTCGGCGCAAGAGAAAGCCGTTCTACTCCCACCGCAGAAAGTGGCACTTGGCTACGGTTTTAAAGCGAAGTAGCGTTTTACACGATAGAAACGTCTGCCGTTCTATTCCATCGGAGCGGACGAACAGCTAGATGCGTCACTTGGCTGCCGATCTTTCTACAATCACGTGACTTATCGTTCGGGACCGTTTATTTCATTCATAAAACGACCTTTCTACAAGCGTCAACGACTGTAGAACGGTCTCTTGGCTAGGCCCCCTGGGCATTCTTCTTGCTTTAAGAGCGCCAAAAGTTCTTCGTTTGTATATTCGATCCCTAGTCCTTTGAGCAGTATGGTTTTCAATTTCTCGTTTTTCGGTGTGTACGTATAATAATGTGTTTCAATTCCTTTCAATAATTGAATGGTTTTTTTATATTCGTCGTAATTTTCTATTTTAAGTGTATGGGAATTTTCGTTATGTTGTTTTATGGCAAATTTGTTACTATTAGTTAGGTTTTTCATTATTTCCTTCGTATCCTTGGGCGATTGTCCAGTTATGTGGATTGGTGGTGGTTTTAATGTAGATAATGTCACTGCTGGATTCGTTTTCCCTATTGGTTCAGCATTTACAGCGTGGCTTTTCTGTTTGGTCACTTCAACAACCGTAGATTAGAATTTTTTATTTTTATTTTTCATTATTGTTTTCCAGTCTTCTGCAACGCTTGTTGATGGCCCAGGTTGTATATCCATTTCTTCGTTTTCTAATAATCCGAATCTATTTTGTATTGTAATTTTGGGAACGTTTGTTTTGTTCATTTCGTTTATTATTTTTCGGAGATCTTCTAGTTCTTTCCGTAGTTGGTTTATGGTTTCTTGTTTTTCATCTATGATGTCTTCATAATGTCTTTCATCCTTTTTTGTTTCGGATATTTCTTCATTATTTTCAGGTGTTATCTGTCTTTTGCTAGCAGCAACTTTTTCCTTCCTCTTAGTTTCGAGGTTTGGTTTAAATATTTTCGCTTTATTTTTTGACTTGGAATCTGGCATGATTAAGTTTTTCAACTTATTCATTTGTTCCTTGTCGATTCCTATTTCTTTCAAGTTTTCTACTATTTTCTTTTTTTCTGCTATTTCTTAATTTAGATTACAGTGTATACCATATATGGGCAACCTTTTACATGTGGTGGGCCAAAATTGAATGTGCAAATACGTTCGCGGGCCATGTAGATGATCAGACCAAAAAAAAAAGTTCAACCGACCTTGATTGCCTAATTGCCTATATGCTATTCCAAATACTGAAAAAAAGAAAAGTCCTCACTTTTCGGCGGCTGATAATTTGAACCTGCCGACAAAATTCTTATGGCTTTTTCGGCATATACGCCTATGGTTCTAGATATCGCACTTTGAAGTAATGTTCATAATCTTTTGCGATAGATGAAATAAAAAGACGATGTTACTATGATATAATTTATTGAAATCACAAACTTAAATGAAGAAAGTAGGTAGAACATCATAATTGATTGCGAAATTTCCAATTTTTATAAACTACGAAAATTTAGTAGCGACACCGAAATCAATGAGATACTTGAGCTTGAATTCGGGAAACTAGTCTGTCGATGTTTGGATTAATTCCACTGATACAGACACGTAAGGAATTTTCCAAATTATCGTCAGTCAGTCGCGTACGGTGTTTCGATTTACTAATCTTCATCATTGAAAAGAACTGTTCGCATTTATAAGTACTGCCGAAGACACTAATCATTCTTCTTGCGAATTTTCTAATCTGCAGAAAATGATCTTCTCCTAGGTATTTTTTGTAGAAATTGCACAAATCCACGTGTTCAAATTTAGATTTTATGATTGTGTTTTCTTGAATCTCCATCATTTCCATTTGCAAGAGTATTGGGGCATTCTGAACGTTAATTTTTGTTGGAGTAGCAAATAATTTGAAGCAGTCGTCCATGTTTTTGAAATCGCCAAATCTGTTCGAAAATTGCTCCAAAAGTAAATTGAGTTCTTCAGCATATTCACTATAAGCAATATTTTCATACGCGGAAAGCGTAGTGAAATGGTAACAGTTACCAGACAACATCTGTGCTTCCCACAAGCGAATTTTATTCTGAATGGCTTTCAAATGGCTATACAAATCATTTACCAACTGTCCTTGTTTTTGAAGTTTCAAATCTAAGTCATTCAAATGGCCTGTAAGGTCGACCAGAAATGCTAAGTCACATATCCATTTTGAGTCACTCAATACAGATATTGATATATCTTTTATCGTCATAAAATCTGCTATTTCATTTCGAAGCTCGTAAAACCGTTTCAGCATTTTTCCTTTGCTTAGCCATCTGACCTCACAATAATATGTTATGTCGTCATATTCAGCTAATATTTCATCCAAAAACGCCTTGAACTGACGATGGTTAAGAGCCCGGGATCGAATGAAATTGATTGTTTTTACTACCAAATTCATAATATTGTGGAATCGAATGGACTTAGAACACAAGTTATGTTGGTGGAAAATACAATGAAGGAGTATTAAATTTTCTTTTTGAACATTCAATTCAGTTGCTTTTTCATTCAGAAGTCCTATAAAACCTTTACGTAAGCCGACCATAGAAGGTGCACCATCTGTGCATACTCCAACTAATTTTGACCAAGGCAAACCAAACCTTGTGAATACCTTCTGAACTGCATTGAAAATGTCCTCTCCTGTAGTGGTTCCTTTTAGCGGTTCTAGAGGAAGCAATTCCTCAGTTACAGTGAACTCTTCATCAACACCTCGAATAAATATAGCGAGTTGAGCTGTGTCTGACAAATCGGTGCTCTCATCCAACGCTATGGAAAATGATTCAAAACGAGCCATACAATCAGTTAATGTTGTTTTTATATCATCAGCCATCATGTCTATACGTCTTGACAAACTAATTTTTTGAAATTCGTTTTCCTTTTCAGGACACAAAATACTGCAAACTTCTAACATACACGCTTTGATAAATTCTCCTTCGGCAAAAGGTTTCAATGACTTTGCCAATTTTGAACTAACTATAAAACTAGCTTTCACAACATTATCATGTTTTGTTATGGGTTTATGAAACATTTGCTGCTGCTTTTCTAAATTTGCGGTAAGCTTCTGGATTTTGTCTTTTCTGATTTGTCCTGTCAATGAGTGCAGCATGGGATGCTTACTTGCATAATGCCTTTTTATATTGAATTCTTTCATCACTGAAATGGACTCATTACACAACAAACAAATCGGCTTACCATTATGCAAGATAAAAAAAAAATTTTTTGGTCCATGGCTTTCCTTACATTTGTGTTTCCTGGTCCACAATACTAGCTTGTCCTTCGTTGTGGTTTTGGTTATTAAGGATTCACTAAAACGTGTGAGGGTTAAACAAGAGTATATTGTAATTTACTTAACCGTAGGGGAGTACGTCGTCGTAGTTCAGTTATGAAGCCGGAGATAATTCAAAAGAGAGCGAGCATTGTTTTTCCGCGGTATTTAAGCCCTCGCCAGCGACAAGTGACGTTGACAACTGACGGCTCTGGGGCGTTCGGTCTACGCGGTTGACACAGCGTTAAATAGTGGCGTTCTCTTAACCGCTACAGTACTCCCCTGCCAGTGATCAACGATATGTACGAAACAAAAAACAAAACAGCAAAATTAGGTTGAACAAGTATTAAAAAATGAAAGAGAGAAAAAAATTGTGAAGCACTTGTGGCACATTAGTGTTTTTGTTTAGTCTTAAATTCCCGGAAGCGTTCAGTGAAACGCACTTTACGTCCACTACGAGTCACCACACTTCGTTGATTTTCTTGAGTCCTTTCGTTTTCTGCTTTTCTAAATTTGCGGTAAGCTTCTGGATTTTGTCTTTTCTGATTTGTCCTGTCAGTGAGTGCAGCATAGGATGCTTACTTGCATAATGCCTTTTTATATTGAATTCTTTCATCACTGAAATGGACTCATTACACAACAAACAAATCGGATTACCATTGTGCAAGATAAAAAAAAAATTGTCAGTCCATTTTTCTTGAAACTGCCGACCCTCTGCATCTACTTTTCGTTTTTTTCCATTAGACATCATTATCGTTTACTTTTCGTTCGATAGACAGAATGACAAAATATAATTAATGAGCACTCAAGATGGTCACAAAGTCACAAAGCTAAATAACGGTACCACGAGTTCACGAGATATCAAAGTTATCACCTCGGCAGCTTCATATAAAACTGCGGCTTCAAATAAAACTGAACTGAAGAGTTGGGGAGGCTACGGGACTTCCACTCTCTTGTATTCGCTTTGTGTATATGCGCGCGTACCTCCAATTCCTCTTCTTTTTTGGGGCCGTTTTAACGTTGTGTGCATAGGAAAATTTTAGTTTTTTGTGAACTATTGAAAATATAGCTTATGTTATAGAAAAATACTTTCATGGAACGAGTATTTTATAAATTAAATTTAATAATTTATAGAAATGTACTAGATCAATTATATTGAAAGCGGCCGAAAAGTTTACTAATTATGCCACTAGTATCGCTGCTGTTCTACGAAGCGAATAGGCAACACGATACACAAACATCGGTATGCCGATTTCCCGTTGTCAATCCCTTTTTCGCGCGCAACCCCCAGGAACGTCAGGGCACTGAAGAGATTTAAATGACAACAAAACAATCTCCACAATTACGCTATCATAATAACGCATAATACGAAAATTTATTGACCATAAACCAACACATGATGACATGACTTTTGTCTCACTGGGTTTGCTAGCTCACTTGAGTCAGCAAAAAAAGTGACGAACCCCGTCTCACTCGATCTTCCGAATTTGGAGTGGGTGACAATTTATTCTCTATTTATAGTGTAATAATTTTCAAAATATCTCGCGGGCCGGATCGAACCTTACAGCGGGCCGGGTCCGGCCCGCGGGCCGTTTGTTGCCCACATATGGTGTATACAATAATGTCCATCTCTGGCGCGCAATGTACAATTATATCTATATGCTACACAATTTGATTATTAACTAAGTACAATATTTCCTAACGAGGATGTATCTATCTGCTTGAATTCATAGAGAAAGGTACGAAAGCTCTATGTTTCCTATATAGTTTTTGGGGGTTCGTATGGTGTTATGTACATGGGATCAAGGGGAGGATATAAATGTACAATAGGGGATTTATCATTTGGCTGGGATTCTCATTGTAACCACCAGTATTTATCTTTGTTCAATCTATGCTTGTCATTTTCATCTTTCTCGGATAAACTCATATCGAATCTCCATGCTTCATGGAATATTTTTGTATTTAAACCGTTGGGGTAAGTTATTGATGTTGCGAATTTCTTTCTTTGAAAGTGGTATATTATCGGAATGTTGTTGGCATCCTGTATATAATTATTTTTGTCGAGGTATATAAAACCTGCTGGAGGTATATAACCAGTTTGTAATGTTTTTTCTATATATTCGTTTTATATGTCTGCAGATGTGGTTATAATAGGATTGGATACAATTTTCTTTGTATTAACCCACTGATCACGAATTAATTTAAGTATATAGTTATCTATTCTCGTAGTGTTTGCTTTACTGTATAAAGATCTGTTGCTAATATGATATTTGTAATTCTGTTCTCTTTGATCTATAAATTCCCAGGCAGGCTTTGAGGCATTTCCTTTCTAACACAATTTTTTCCAGTGTAGACGCATTTTGGTTGTACCATATTTGGCAACTATAAGTTAATGTGGATCTTATTATCTTTTGATAACACATTAATTTAATTTTGGTATCTAAATTCCTATTGTAAAATAATTTTTTTCAGCTTGAAAAATCCCGATTTTGCCTTCTCAACCTGTTTGATTACGTGTTGTCTAAATGGGAGCTTGGAATCTAATTGTATACCTAGTTATTTCACTATAATTTTATGTGGAATTTCGTTTTCTTTAGATTTTATTTTAAAGTTTTTCTAATCCCTTCTTATTTCTCTTGATGCTTTGGATAATTTGGGATTGAATAGAATAGTTTCACATTTTAATGGATTTATTTTGAGTTTCCAACTGTCGCTGAAATCTTCGATGAGATCGTAGTTAGCTTGTAACTCTTTTTGAACTATTTTCAGTTTTCGGTGTCAAACGTAAAGAATGAGATCGTCTGCGTAAGCGATTACTTTGATTATGGACTTTTCATTGTTGATGCTCACATCGATTTTATTTATTTCCCTTAAATGGAGGATGTTATTATTATAAATATTATATAATATTATAATATTATAAATATTATTATAATATAGGGGTGGTAATAGTTCCTTGTTGGAGACCGTTTTTCAATTCGTACATTTTCGTTGATATATTTATACCGTCCGTCGTTCTAAGCTGTCTGTTAGTAATCATACTCCATATTATTTTTATTACGTTTTTTGGAAAGTTTTCTTTTATTAATTTGTACATCAATCCGTCTAACCAAACCGTGTCGAATGCTTTTTCAAAGTCGATGAGACCTATACACTCGTTATTGTTTAAACCTTCGCAGATATCTGTTGTCAATTTTGATATCGCGTGTATCGTTGAGTGATTTTTTCTAAAGCCGAATTGATAGTTTGATATTATTTCGTTGTTGACGCAGTGATCTGATATTATATTATTTATTAGTCGTTCGTACACTTTTCCGATATTTGGTAGTAGGCTAATAGGGCGGTAGCTAGTTGGGTGTTGTTCAGTTTTTCCTGCTTTTTTTATTGGAATTACATTCGCTACTTTCCATGTTTGCGGAAAATACCTACTATTTAGCGCGTTATTGGACACTATACAGTAACCCCGAATTACGTTTTTAGTCAAATGTTTCAATACCACATTCGGTATTTTGTCATGTCCCGACGATTGCTTGTTGTTTAGCTTGCGAAATATTTTTATTAACGTCGAGAATGTCGTAAAGTATTGCCTATCGCTTTTTGGGTTTATGGCCGTATTATTATCCGTAAATTAAGATATGGTCATTCGATCTGTTCTATCCTTTTCGATTTCCCATTTTTATTCATCAGTTTTATTTTTTACAATATTCGTTAATCTCTCTTTACCCAATTTTACATTTTTTATATGAATATTTTCAAAAAACCAACCTATCAAGTTAAGTTTCTCTGTTTCATCTGAGATAACATACTTATTCTTATTGGTTTTTTTACGTGATTTCATGTCAATAATTGATTTTTCTAGAAGATTGTTGTCATTTTTGTCGATTTCTAAATTCCCTATTTCAGTTTTTCCTTTCGGTCTGAATAATTGGTTGATTATCGGAAAAGTTTTTGCGCTGTTCGGTGGGATGTTTTTTATTTTACTTCTCCAGTACTTATTTACTGATTTTGTATATTCTTGTTTCAAAATTTGCCTCACGTCTTTCAATTGTGCTTTAAGTATAATTAGTTGGGGATTGTTGTTATGATTAAAATTACGGTAAATTTTGTTTATTTCGGTTATTAGGTGGCTTTTTAATTTTTCTAACTGTTTTATTATTTCGTTATTGTAACATTCGACACTTTTTTTGGTCTTTTTTTAGGTATAACTTTTTCCATTGCATTGATCATATCTTTTTCTAAAGATTCTATGTATTCATCTATTTCGGTTACATCGAGATTTCTGTTATGGGATATTTCAGCTGTTCTGGTTTTATTTAATGTTTTTTCTGAATTTAATCCAGTCAGTCTTTCTAAAATTTAAACTATGTATTACTTGTGGTGGTTCAAGTACCCAGGTAAAATTTGGAGGGTGCCTAATTTCTATCAGCATCGCGTTATGATCGCTGTCATAAGGGAGAGCTTCTAATTCATATTTCTTATTTAAGGTTTTTAATGTGAGTCTACAATCTACTAACGCTATATCTAAGTAAGATTGAACAGAGGGATAGGATGGAATGTCAGTACTATATATTGTCGAACGAAATTCAATGCTATTTTCGTCTAGCCAATTCCTGATGAAATTGCCTCTTGTATTGTGAGAGGCATTTTTCCACGATTCGTGTTTTGCGTTAAGGTCTCCGGCAATTATATAATAATTGTTAGTGTTATTCAGATTTTGGTTTTGAAATAATCTCGTAAATTCATTGTTAAAAGTTTGACCTTCTCCCTGAGCTGCGTATACGCATGAAATTATCAAATTTTTGTTTTGCTCCAGTTTTATTTTAATTGTGAGATTTTCCAATTTTTCTGTGTCATTTGAGAAATTTTTATTAATATGTTGATATTTGATTTGGTTTCTAATTAGAATGGCTACTCCTCCTCCGTTTGTATCAGTTATTCTATCTTTCCGAATCAAGTTGTAATTTTCGAATTCTATTTTATGTGTTTTGTTCAATTTGGTTTCTGTAATAAGTAGTATATCGGGTTTTTGTTCTGTTACTAATTTCAAAAGAGATGCTCTACGCTGATTTCCATACCCCGAAGTACTTCGTCGATAAACCTCTGGAACGTCTGGGCTGCATTCCTGAGTCCAAAACTCATTGCAGGGAATTCAAATAGGCCAAAGGGGGTAGCAATGGCCGTCTTTTCAACATCTTCAGCAGCGACCGGAACCTGATGGTACGCTCTCATTAGATCAATGGTCGTAAATATAGTCTTACCGTATAGTGTCTGGGTGAAGTCCTCGATGTGTCGGACTGGATACCGATCAGGAATTGTGCGAGCGTTTAGCATTCGGTAATCGCCGCATGGTCTCCAGTCGCCGCCTTTTTTGGGCACCATGTGTAAGGGAGATGCCCAGCTGCTTTTCGACGGTCGACAAATACCTAACCGAAGCATCGACTCGAATTCCTTCTTGGCTATACTGAGACGGTCGGGTGCTAAGCGGCGTGGTTTAGCTGCTGCTGGTGGACCTGGTGTCGTGTGGATATGGTGGACTGTACTGTGCTTGGCTACGGTGGCTTTGCAGGCTCCATCGGGACGAGTCACTTCTGGGAATTGTTGTAGGAGTTGATGGTACTTCGAGCTCCCTCGAGCCGCTTTTACGCTCGCGATGTTGGCGATGTTAACTGCCACTCCGGACACACTTAGCCTTGTTTCGCGACCAACTAGTTGTCGGTTTCTCATATCCACTAGTAGATCGTAGTGTGAAAGAAAATCGACACCGATTATGGGCCGCGACACGTCCGCGATCACAAAGTTCCATGTTAATTGGCGTCTCAGACCTAGATCAAGTGTTAATAATATTGTTCCATAGGTCGCGATCGCCGTTCCGTTTGCCGCACTAAGTTCGTACCCGGATTTTACAAGTTTATCGCGCACCAAACCGTGGGGATAAACGCATAGATCGGCTCCTGTGTCTATTAAAAATTCAACGTCACTGATTCTGTCCTTTACGAATAAGCGGCGCGCATTTTGGCGGCAGTCATTGGCCGCTTCTAGTGACTGCCTTGGTAGTTTTCCGCATTTGTTGGAGAATTCGCGCTGAAATTACATGGCTGTGTGCAGCGACGCGCATTGTGTCCAAACTTGAAATGGTGCCAGCACATGTCACCTGTAGAAATTCGGTTACGTGAGCCCGAACGATTTTGGTATGCTGACCGTGAACGGGAATGCTCTCGGCGATTTGGGCGGAATTGGCGAGCTTCTTGCAGACCACTCTTGAGGGCTGCTATTTCTCGCGCCTGTTCGTTTTTGATTTCTGCTATCTGCAGTTGTAGGCGCCCAAATTCCTGTATCATCCGCGTCTCGAAGTCGGACGCTACAGCAGCCACTTTGTTTTTGGCTGACTCACTCCCTATTGTTTCAAACACGTTATCCGCTATCTTGGCTAATTCTGGCAGGCCCGTGACGGCTGCCTGTGCCGCTAAACTTGCTCTGATAATGGGGTGAAGGCGATCCATCCATAGTGCTTTTACGATCTCGTCAGACGCTGTTGCACCGGCTAACTGCTTTAAGTGGCGTAAGAACTGAGACGGTGTCCGGTCACCTATCTCTTCCCTTTCCAAAAGCTGTCTCGTCTTCTGGGCCTGTGACTTCCCCACTCGGCACAGTAATTCCTCCTTCGGTTTATTGAACGGATCGTCCGCCTCCGGGGGTGGGTTTAATAAGAGGTCTCGCACCTCCCTCGCGTACCTGGGCTCAAGCGCCGTTCCAACGTGGTGGAACTTCTGGATGCTGGTTGTTACTCCGGCGTTCTCTAATGCCCAGCCTATTTGTTGGAACCAAAGTTCAAGGTCGTCAGGGAGGAATGTCGGAATCCTGATCAAGACGTCTCTCGGCATTGTGTGATTTTTCTTTTTCCGTTTGTTGAAACACGTCGGTGTCACCAATTTGTGGTTCCTGGTCCACAATACTAGCTTGTGCTTCGTTGTGGTTTTGGTTGTTAAGGATTCACTAAAACGTGTGACGGTTAAACAAGAGTATATTGTAATTTACTTAACCGTAGGGGAGTACGTCGTCGTTGTTCAGTTATGAAGCCGGAGATAATTCAAAAGAGAGCGAGCATTGTTTTTCCGCGGTATTTAAGCCCTCGCCAGCGACAAGTGACGTTGACAACTGACGGCTCTGGGGCGTTCGGTCTACGCGGTTGACACAGCGTTAAATAGCGGCGTTCTCTTAACCGCTACACATTTAACACACCTATGCTGCAATTTGCAGTTTGCCGCGGTGTGGTTGAATCGACGAGAAGTGGCACATTCATCGTGGTATGGTTGTTACCTGTAGCAGAATTCGTGATATGGAGGTATCAACATATATGTATTTAATATCTCACGATAAACTTGTAAGAAACAACAATAAAAAGGTAACGACACGCGGTGTTCCCAAGCGGTCACCCATCCAAGTACCAACCGCGCCCGACGATGCTTGGCTTCACTGATCGGACGAGAAGTGGCACAATTCAATTCAAACAGTGTTTATTTAAGTACAAAACAATTATCGACAATGTATACATGAAGTGAAATAAACACAAAACTACTCCTTATTGTTAAATTAATTTAATCACACTATGGCTATTTCCAGCAATTGAAGTGAGTGAGTATTAATACAATTAAATAAACCTTAGAAAATTATCAATATTCACAATATATTTTTCATATAAATCGTAACGGGTTCTTTTTATGGAGAAAAGTACTAAAAAAAAAACTCCAATTGTACTTTGTAAAATATGGGGGGGAAGGTTATATGAATATATAATCTTAACTAAATATGTACATTATTATATGTTTGAGCCAATTCTATAGTATTTATTTCAGCCACCAATAATTATTTAGATTCGTTATATGTTTTTGTTTCTTGTCCCTTTCAGTAAGTTCATACTGAACCTCCATGTTGCGTTTGGAATATTTGTATCTAGTTGTTTGGGGTATGGGATTGATTTATCATATTTTTTTCTTAGATAATGATACATTATAAGAATATTATTTTTATCTTGCATATATTCTTCTTTATCCAGATATAAGAAACCTTGCGGGGGAATAAAACCAGTTTTTAGCGCTTTACGCATGTATTCTTCGTTTATAACATTGTTTATATGCTTTTTATTAATGGGTTTGATGTGATATTTGAAGCGTTTGCCTAGTGATTGCTGATCAACTTTAATATGAAAATGTGTATTTTTGGTATGTTGGCAGTATTATATAAATATTTATTACTGATGTGATGTTTGTAATCGCTTCGTTCAGTTCTGTATTTTCCTAAACATGCTTTCAGACATTTTCGCTCAAATTTTCGGACTTTTTCGATAATGGTTGCAGTTTGGTTGAACCAAACTGGGCAGCCATATGTAATTATCGGTCTTATTATTGTTTGAAAGCACATAAGTTTATTTTTTACATTAAGATTTCTATGATAAAACAGTCTTTTCATTTTGAAAAACGCAGTCTTTGCCTTTTCTATTTGATTCTTAATATGTTCTTCGAATAGTAATTTCGAGTCAATTTTTATTCCTAGGTATTTGACAGTCGTTTCATGTGGGATGTCGATTTCGTTGGATTTTATTCGGAAGTTTTTCCAATTTTTCCTTACTTCTCTAGTCGCTGTTTGTAATTTGGGTTTGAATAATATGGTTTCACATTTGTTATTATTTATTTTCAGTTTCCAGCTGTCACTATAGCCTTTAACGAGGTTAAAATTTGATTGCAATTCATCTTTTACTTTATTCATTTTTTTATGTTTTGCGTATATTATTAGGTCGTCTGCAAATGCAATACTTTTCACTATTGGTGTCTCACTCTCAGCGTTGTTTAGATTATTTATGTTTCTTAAATAAACGTTGTTGTTATTAATATTGAATAGTATTGGAGACGTAATTGTGCCCTGTTGTAGTCCGTTTTTTAATGTGTAAATTTGGTTAGACTTATGGGTTCCGCTGATTATTTGAAATTTTCTATTCGAAATTATATTCCATATAAGTTTTATTAGTTCGTTGGGAAATTTTGCTTTCATCAGTTTAAATATCAGTCCTCTGATCCAAACAGTGTCAAAAGCTTTCTCATAATCAATGAGACATGCTACGACACATTCGTTATCATTTGAAGCTTCGCAAATATCGGATGTCAATTTTGATATTGCGTGTACTGTTGAATGTTTTTCTCTAAAACCGAATTGATAGTTTGATAGGATTCCTTGATTTTCACATTGTTCTTTTATTTTATCATTTATTATTTTCTTATAAACCTTACCGCTGTAGAAAGTAATCTGATGGGGCGATAACTGTTAGGGCGTTTTTCAGTTTTTCCCGGTTTTTTTATAGGTAAAATATTCGCTTTTTTCCATTTTTCTGGAAAATAAGACTGATTCAGAGCGTTATTGACGAGAAGTGGCACATTCATCGTGGAATGGAAGCGGTCACCCATCCAAGTACTAACCGCGCCCGACGATGCTTGGCTTCACTGATCGAACGAGAAGTGGCACGGTTTTCGGTTTTTTCGGTTTTCATCGTTTATTTTGTAGTACCATATAAAAATCATAATTTTTCTTACAATTTAAAGCTAAAAATAAACAAAAGCTCAACACTATAGATTTAACTAAATGATCAATATGGCCATTTCTGGCGCGCAAAGTCAGTCTTATGATTATTATTTACAACAATCTAAGTCTATGTTTCTTTGTTATTATCTTAATAGATTAGTTTAAAGGTATTGGATGATGGAGAAGGTACAGAAACTCCACAAATACTAATCAAAAGTAGGTATGGTGATATTTTTTTTGTGAAGGATGTGAGGACTAGGAGAAGAAAGGGTTGTATTGTACATTGCAATTACTTTTCTGGAGAGATGAACGGGTCAGAACTTATAGTAACAAAAATATTTACAAGTTATGTATATGTATAAACTATTTCTTAGCACATATCTCGTTCTCTATATATACATTTTTTAGGTTTATTATAATTTGGGGATAATAATAATAATATAAAGTTATATCTAGTTATTGAATAATTATTTTAAGTAAGTTTCATTTGAGCCACCAATATTTGTTATGATTTTCTCTGTGTTTATCTTTCGCGTCTCTATCGGGAATGGTCATATTAAACCTCCAAGCTGGATT